>ML816380.1:81952-95394 GCA_009831015.1 Picea engelmannii | reverse complement strand
CGTCCTAGTAACCTCTTAGAAAATCTTAGTTCACTTTATGTGTAATTATTAAAGTGATTGATCTTTTAGTTAATGTGAGAATAACTAAGTTAAATGCCTAAGTTTGGTGGCATTAGTAACTTAAGTGAGTTGATTAAGTCCTATCCGTTAGATCTAAGGTGAACGTGAGATTAGATCTCAATCGTTGATCACTTTAGGAGATCTAGGGTTTTGGATTTAGAGTTAACTCAATGTAATAAAAGGCAGTCTAAGTGAGAGGATGAGACACATTGTATGAGGAGGTGAGAGAGTCACATACACAATGTGAGACTCACAGAGAGTGTGAGGGTGTGAGACACGTTGAGAGAAAGTGAGGAGATCTCATTGAGTGGATGAAGAGAGTTCATCCAAGTGTGAGTGGGTAGGTCTGAGAAAAGGTCCAAAGGGGCAGTAAGGGAGATAGCAGCCAGGTGGGCTAGACTATCGTTGCATTGTAATCCTCTGAAGGGACATTATCTCAAGAAGGGGACCCAAGATTAATAAAAGAAGATTTGGTTTTCCCGCAAGGGTTTTACCAGGGGTGTTTACCCGAAATCTTTGTGCAATGTGATTGGTTTCTAATTTTAATGCTTCTGCTAATGTTTCATTGATAACCTAGTTGTGCAATTAATAAATAAAGCGATTTTATTTCGAGTTCAAGGAACATCAACATCATCTTCTTCGCTAATCCGAGGACCTTTTGTATATACTCCAAGGATTAACCTCGAGAGCTCAAAAAAAATATTGTAACAAATACCTTTCTTTAAGCTATGTTTCTCCGATTTTGATTTTCCCAATTAACTTATTATTTGTATCTTTTTTTTCCAAAGAAGGAAATCCGTGATTTTATTTATAGTAAACAAAATTACATTGTCATATGCCTACTCATAATATTTGACTATCATTGAACATATAATAGCAACTAGTTACTTTTCCCAAAAAATTGCAAAAAAACAATTACATATATCAACATACTATTTCTTTTCTCAATAAGTTCCATAAAGAGTTATCTCATTAAAACGGTAAAGTTGTGATCAATCTTCATTCATAATAAATACAAGTGTTTCAATATATCCAAGGTGCATGTATTAAGTTTGAGGAGTGGCCATCCTATAGTATGGAAGTGATCCAAGTCCCTCATTCCAATCCCAATCCAACTTTTGAAAGGCCATCCGCTACATTGTTCTTGTCCCTGTATATGTGAGACAAAGAGATATGTGTGAAAGATGACATCTGCAATTGTATAACCAATGTTACACAAAGCGAGAGCGTTTTAGGAAGCAAGAGCGTGGGAAGTGTCATTTTCCACAAATCCTCTGAAGCGAAGTGTCCCGAAAGTTAAAAATATATATATATATATATATATATATATATATATATATATATATATATATATATATATATTGTGTTTATATTCAAAAAAATATGCAAAAAGACATTTGTTGGAGAATATATGAAAACATGCATATTTGTAGATCAATATAGATAGAAATGGCATTCATAGTACATCAATGATTAATCATTCGAGCATCAACCATATAGATTGTAGCAATTACAAACCAACATACAAACTTTTAAGCCATATTGATATAATAGAAAGTAGACTATAAACTTATGAAATGAAATCAGATATCCAACAACTGCAACAATAACATAAGACATGACCAAATAGTTATGTTTAATAATAGGACATCTACACTAAACTACGAATACCGAAAGGTCTTGTTATAGGACAAGTTGTAGGTTGCGCAAAGCCCGAGCCAACCACAAAAGCATGTGCTACAACTATGGGACACTACACCCAATGTCACCTCGATGTAGGTTCCGCACTTTGGAGGTGACTAAGGTCACTCCTGGGAGGCAATCCCGGAGACCCTAGGGGGAATGAGAAGGATGAAGGGAGGTGTAAGGAGAAGTCCCTCGGAAGGTCAAGTGATGGAAGAATAGATTGGTTGAAAATGGTAAGTAAAGAGAGGTAAATGGACACTGAGTAAAGAGCTAGTTGTTGATGCACATGTACCTGCCCGAGACACAAGAAAAGACACTTTTCCAACCAAGTATAGTAATGGATCAGCAAGTTAAGCTTCTTGTCCCTAAAATACAGTAGCATACAAGTTAGTAAATCAGCAATAGATTACATCCAAATCAGCAAGTAAAAGGTCTATATTAGTTAGCAATGTCAGCAATAAAATTAGTAACCAATGTGGATCGAAAATAACACTACAAGACTGAATAAAGATGGTTATCATAAAAGTAAATTTCTGCAGCAGTATATCAGCCTTATGGCTGTACCATTCAATGAAATACAACAGCAAATCTGACCATCAAAAAGTGTCAAAAGCTAGCCCAATAGATGCACCTAGGTTAGTAGGTTAAACTAGCAAAGTTAGAGGGTTAGTCTAGGGTTAGTTTGTGACATATTAGCGGTTAGGGTTAGAGTTTAAAGCAGCCCTAATGGCTGTAGGTTAGTTTTACTACAGCAATAAGAATTTATGGGAGAAAGAGAACGCCCTAAGGGAAGAAGAATCCCCAAGTCATCAAGATCATTATCCAAAAGAGACAACTTCAAAACTTGAAATTTGTACGTTTACCAAGGCAGAAATTTATTTCTCCCATGCAATAAGTAAATGACTAGTGCCTTTAAGAAAGGGTTAATGGAGTCAAGAGAATATGAAAAAACTAGATAGGCTACTTCCTTGGGGGTGTAACCCTTTTACTCCCCAAGGCAAGCTTCTTTTAGCTACGGTTTTAACTAGGAGGGTGTATGCAATTATACTCCTCTTAGTAAACCCTTATAAAGCAATATTCCCTTTGGAATAAAATGGTGGAAACACAAGTAGAGGTGTATGCCCTTATACTCCCTACTTCACTCAAGCAAATAGAACCTTTAACTTGTACAAATGATAATACAATGAAATAAATGGTACCTTCAAGCATTAAAAGACAATAAAATCTAGACTAACCACCAAAAAAGCAATGAAGAAAGCCTTCCAAAGCTAGCACACCATCTCCATCAACCATAACCAAGACAAGAACATAAACAAAAGCACAAGAGAGAGAACTAGCCAAAGAGAGCAAAAATTTCAGTCCAAGAGCCTCTCACAATTGAGAGTTATGTCTCTAAAATGAGATCATATAATCTATATTTATACAAAAAGTTTCCAAAATAGTTTGTCCACATAATATTAGGGTAAACCACAAGACTAGGGGTCAACAGCCCTAATCTTGCCCCTTTACAAAGATAATATTTAAAAATTCTCTTTAATTTCACTTTTGCACAAAGAAAACCTTAAAACAAAGGTGTTGTCATCCCTTGAAGGAGGACGTTTTGGAAGATTGAGCAAGTCATTGGAGCTGGGCTCCAAAGTAGGGCCTACAAAAGCCATGTGGCAATCATCTGAAGCCTCTCCACCTCAAAATGCCATGTGTCATGCTCGGATTCATCATCAACCACCATATGCCCCTCAAATTTGACGTCAAACCCCGAGAGAGTGACGTTTTTCCCCTTCTGGGCAAGTTGTTTGGCATGCAAAGGGTGGGCTATGTCTATCCAGCTGTCTCCTAGGCCTCTGAGAGCATCCCTCTGTCCTCTGGCATGTGGGCCTATGTCATCCATCCTGTGAATTGCTTGCCCTCATAGAAGCCCAACCTAGGCTTGTTCTTCCAAAACTAGCCACCAACCTGTACCTGCCAGACAAATGGATACGCCCTCCAAGGATCTAAAGTCAAAGCATCATGATGAGCTAATTAAGTCAATAAAAGAGCCATTAAAGCATGTATACCAAGACTATATCATGCAAACATGTGCTTAAGAAACTAAACGTTTTGCCAAGTTTGGTTGTGGGAGGGTTGGCATGGTACTTCTTTTCAATGGATAAAACCCCTAAGTCTAGGAACAACCCTATCTGAGTCATGTGAATGAAATGGAATGGATGGGGGAAGTACTCAATGGGCATGGGGTTCATGATATGCAAGGGTCCATAGTATCTCATTTATGGGTGTCTTTATGGAGGGTGTGTCGCACCTTCATCCATAATGCATTTTTTCCAAGCCCATCAATTGCATTTTATCTTTATTTATTTGTATTTTCTTTCAATATAGCATAGGGTGAGTTGGAGGCCACTGCCCTGGCGTGGTGACCAGATATCGACAGTGTCACCCACAAGTACTTTCACGAAAAATGAGAAGGTCGTCTCGTGTTGAGACCCCCTTTCCCTCAGCCATGCAACTAAGCGCCATTACACTAGTGTGACGGCCAGAAATGGTAATGTCATACCGTTAGATAACCATGGACGTGATAGGCTAGCTCGTGATGAGACCCCCTATGCTCAATTGATTCTTTAAGCGTCTTTATTTATTCTTTTCATGGGGTCCTTATTTTCTTGAGGAGAAACTTTTCATTGCCTTCTCAGGATCCCCTGGCCGAAGCATCTGGAAGGTTCTTTCAGTAGGCTTTTATATTTTTCCAGCTAACTCCCCTATGAGCCTTTAGCCACTTCTTCCCATGAAATGAGGAATGGTCCCTTCTAGAGTCAGTATACCCCAAAATCCCAAGAGATGATATCATGAGGGGAAATAATAATGGAAAGTGGTAAGTATGGTCAAGAGTGGCACGATGACTCATCAAAGGAAACTCCCATAAACCCCCCATCCTAATGGTGGCCATCTACTTGAGTGCCCCAAGCCAACCATCAGCATTTAAACAAGGTAAAAGGCATAGTTTCCAAAGCAAATGTCTCATAATAAAAAACTAACCTCTGATACAGAAGCTAGATTGCCTCAAATATTAAAATGATACCCACCATCATACTTGACTTGTACCGCATGGAGCAAGACCCAAGTGACATGTGGTGGCAAGCTAGTGTGGACGATGACCAGGCGTTGGATCATTGTGGTGGCAATGTGTGTCTCTAGCTGTGCAAAAGGGATATTGTTGGTCATGTGGCCTCTCGGCACTCCATATCTGCAACCTAAGGGCCTCGAGACGAAATCTCCTTAGTTATCCACAAAATGGGGATAACGGGTCCAAAACAATAAAGGTTAAAGTTTAAACTGAGTTAGTTGCTAAATATTATGAATCTATCATCGATAGACTATGACATATAAAGTAATGAAAAGGGAGAATCATCAAACAACTGTACCATCCTCCTTCCACCACCACGACTATTGTGTGGGCCTCCATGTGGTGGTAGTGCAAAAGTAGATGCAGATAGCCCTAGTGTTATAGCTGGTTTCCTAGACATGGGGACCACGACAGTGCATGGGGGTGGCATCTCAACATGATCATCAGCATCCAAAAGAACACTCTCCAATTGCTCTAAAAGCAATGCTCCATCTTCCAAATTATCCTCCTCTGGATTGTTGTCCCAACGCCTCAAGTTTTTATCCTTTTGTTCCTCCTCATAGTAATGGGACAACTATCACAAGTTGTAATGAACATAGACCAAGCTCTATGCCCGACCTACATTCAACTTGTTCCTTTTGACACTCTAGATGAAACTGTACGTGCTCCAACACCTCTCTGCAAAAGAAGTGTTCACCACATGTGAAAGCACCTGTGTTGGCAGCTATGGGGTTGCACCACGATGCGAGTTCCACCACTCAAGAGAACTCAGATTCCCTCGATCTCTAATTGCACGGTTGGTCCCGAGGGCACCATTGCTAAGAATGTAATGGCTCAATTGTCTTGTTATGTTGTCACACTCCTCCTCGTTCGGGATCAATTTTTCTAATGCTTTCATATAACCAACTTGAACCTCTTGATCTTGGTGTGGTCTTTTCTTAGACCCACCACCAGGTGTTGGTGATGAAAGCCATGATACATGATAGTATTTAGGTATTAGCACATATGCTAAGGCATGTAGTGGAATATTTAGCATTTCCCACCATTTTTCCACCTCTACATGAATATGATTATAGAGGTTGACATCTCTAGGCTCAACAATGTCTTTAATCTACCCTAGCATGCTATACATTTGCTCATGCACCTCCCAAATGATTGGTCGATTTGAATCTACAAACTTGATCATGTGATAAATTGGCTTAGTGAATTGCAAAACATATTGAACCTCAGAAGCTTCCTAGGAAGCGTATGGGAAGCATCCTAGGAAGCGTACAGAAGCATCTTAGGAAGCTCAGGAAGTGTACGGAGCACCCTTCGAAGCGCGCTTCAAAATTATGACGTGTGCTTCGAAGCGCGCTTCAAAATTATGACGTGTGCTTCGAAGCATGGAGCTTCCAAAAGACCAAGAAGCACCCAAATTTGCTCCGAAGCACACTTCATAATTTTGAAGCACGCCTCCAGGGGAGCTTCCTAGACGCACCCGCTCGAAGCGTGCTTCCAGGGAAGCTTCCTAGACGCACCCGCTCGAAGCATGCTTCAAGGCTTCAAAGCGGGGGGAAGCTTCTTGCAACACTGTGTATAACATCATAAAGGGGATGTAAGGTGAAATTTCGGATTTGAGCTTCCTTTCTAATCCATTTGATGACCAAGAGAGATTCACCAAAAATTTGAATTTATCTAACCCCATGTTCTCGGGCCAGCTAAAAAAGTAATTTAAGTGCCATCAATACACAGAAGTTATTAGTTTCTTGGCCAATACCCACTTTGAAGGGTATATGGTGAGTGGAGGAGAGATATAAAATTCCTCCTACACCTCCTTTGGCAGGATTTCCTTGCGAAGCTCCATCAAAGCATGCTCAAGGAAGAGCCTTGTTTATTACCTCTTCTCTGATTTCAGGTCTGGATTGTTTTCCTCATGTGGGTAAGCATTTAAGATATTGCGAGACAGAATCGAACATTTGAGAGGCGGGTCTCCTTTCCTTCAAACAAGTTCAGATTCCTATCTAGCCACACTCCCCAAGCTATGTTGAGGGGAAGGGCTTTGATCTTCTTCGTATCCTTTTGGAATACCAAGATTTGAAGGCTTCTTCTATATCTCCTCCTTCCCATACATTTTTCAATCCTATCATGCTTTCCACTTCTTTCCAAACCTCTTTAGTAAAGGGACATGTCATAATTTGATGTTCATTGGTTTCATTTGCTTGTTTGCATAAGTTGCACCAACCTAGGCCATTAAAGTTATTTTTTCAAGAAACTCCCACGTAGAAGCCTTATTGTTTAAAATCAGCCACATGAATATTTTATTTTTGGAGGGGCGTTTTAGTTTCCAAATAATTCTCCACCACCAAGCTTGTTGTCCCTCCAAACCTTCCTCAACAAGTGCTCTATAACCTAGCTTAGGCACATATGTTCTCGTGGGATTGATCAACCAAATCAATTGATCATCATCCTCTCATATTTTGACATTTTTTTCTTTCAAAACCTTTATATAACCCTTCCAAACTTCAACAAATTCTTCTCCCAATCCAAGCTCCTCCCAGGTGAACCATTGTCGTTGCCAATTTGTAGATCACCCCCATTTGTAGATCAAGGCCAATTTGAATTCTCTAACCTCTGGCCACCTTCCAGATCAAACAATTACCTACCAAATGAAAGGCTGAATTCACAACTTTCCAGATAATTGAGGAATTATGTAATTGTTTATTTGGGTTTCTTACCCAATCTTCTACTATAGCTAGGGAAAAATATTTTGTACTGATTACTTGGACCAAAAATATATTTCCCTGTAAAAGCCTCCAAACATCTTTTGCAACTAGATCTTTAGCGAAGAGAAAGGGGTTTTTTTGCTATCATCCTCTAACCTTTGGAACAACCAATTTTTTCCATGAAGCCAATACAAGACCTTTCTTTTTTTGGCCTCCATAAATTTGTAGCACAGTTTCCTCATGGTCTCCAACATAACTTTTGAGACCCATGCCAATGAAATCAAATATACTTGTGTTGCTTTTAATACAGCCTTGACAAGAACTAGTATGCCCCCTTGAAAGAGACATCGATTGCACCAGGTATTTAATCTCTTTTTCACCTTGGCAATCACCCATTGCCAATCACGTTTTTATACCAAGTGGGTTTTAAGTGGAAACCAAAGTACTTTAATCCTTGATCTAAATCAATTACCTGGTAGGGAAACAATTGAAAGAAATGGCCCTATTCTTTTTCCGTGATGCCCCACGTGGAAGGAGTGGATTTGTCAACATTTATAACCATACCAATAGCTTTACGAAACAACCACAAAAATATTTTAAATTTCTCCACTATTCTCTCAATACCTTCACAAAATATTAGAATATCATCCACAAATAAGAGGTGAGTTATGGTACATGCTAGAGCAATGCATATCCCTTTGAAACTAGCATGTTCTGCAACCTCTTTTATTGGCCTACTCAAACCTTCATCCATGAGAAGGAAAAGGAGAGGGGATAGGGGGAAACCCTACCTTAGGCCGTTACCTGGTATAAAGAAGTAGGATGCAACCCCATTGATTAAGATGACAATGGACACTAAGGTAATGCAACTCATCACGCAGACCACAAATTGATGACAGAAGCCCAAGTGAAAAAGCATAACTCTCAAGTAAAACCAATTTACTCTATTGTAGGCTTTAGAGAGGTCCACTTTGATGACCAATGCTCTTCAACTTCTGACATTGATCAAGTGAAGGCTTTCCTATGCTATCTCGACTGCCTCATGAATTTGTCTTCCTTCTAAGAACCCAAGCTGCTCTCCAGAAATTTGTTTTGACAATACCCTTTTAAGTCTTCTGGCAGTGATTTTTGAGAAAAAATTGTAGATACAATGTTAAAACCCCAAATACCAGAACTGATTTTAAATTACCGGCAATCTTTATACCCAGAAAATTAACTTAACCAGAAATTGATTAGTTGAACTGCTAAATTAAAAACACATTGTTATTTAACAGTAAATATGCAGTGGAAGAAAAAGTAGAAAATCAGTCATACACAGCAAAAAACATCAGTCACACATTACACGGTTGTTTACCCTGGAAACCCAACTTGGGAAAACCAGCATTCAGTGTTTTCATTATTATTTTGGCCCTCAAAGAAATCAGAAATTTTACAGCAATTTGGAACCTGTAACTCAGCCCCTCTCAAAAATCCACCCACAGAAAATCAACCCACTAAAACCCAATGCTCGGCCTCCCTCTCAGCTGTACATATGAGCTTGTACAAATCTGTACAGCTCGGCCCTCTCTAAATTCAGCAAACTTATCCCTCTATTGTCTTTTCTCGGATCTCCTTTTTGCAATATTTTTCCTTCTCTTCAACCCTGAGTATCTCCCTCTCCATTGGGAAACTCACTCTCTCACAAATGTGTGTATCTTTCTCCTATCCTTAGGTATTTTTTTATAACTTTTAGAGCTTGCACAATGAGTCCCACATCTCAAAGGCATAGTCTTTCTCAGTCTTCACCGCATCACAGATAGTCCTCTTAGCCTTGGTGTTCCTCTTCCCGAACTCTGCTACCAGCAAGGAAGCAGTGACAGGAGGAAGAGCCACTGGATCTTGAACTATATCCCATAGTTCAAGATCCTCCAAGACAAAAATAACCCTGGTCTTCCAAGGGGACCAATTGCTAGCTCCGGCTAGCCTATCCTCTGCCCTCATCTGAGTCACCGACATGACTGCCCACTGAAACTCAACCTGATGCTAAACACTGCAAAAGAGTACAGCCTCACTCCTGTCAACACAGGTGTGAAAAGAGGTTGTCCACAACTGTCCAAAACAGTCCAAAAAACTGCCCACTGTATGCTCTACCAATCAGCAAACTCTTAGCCACCTAGGCTCTAATACCATAAAAAAATTTGAGGAACTAGAAGGCTGCCCAACAGGACTGTCTTGTGACCTCTTGTTGGGATCTAAGTTTACTTTATCAAAGTTGTCCTTGTTGCTGTTTTAGGACAGCAAACAGGTCTGAAATTTCTACCAAGAAAACTCCCTTCAAACTGATGGTTAAGTGCTCTTTTATGGTGCCCTTGCAAGTGGTTTTAGAACTGATGTTAGCACATGCAAATACCATAAAACAAATAACACTCCTCTAGGATCTTAACAAGCTCCTAATGCTGATATACAACTAAGCATACATGAAAAATGAACAATTGTAATTTTTTGTCAACATCACCCTGGAGTGTCTCAAGCATATATATAGAGTGTCTCAAGCATGGAATACAAGAAGGAAGTAAATACAATGGAACCTGTACACTTTGCAAGCTCTTCTCAAGTTATGCAAGCAAGCTCCTCGAAGAATGTGCCCAAGAAGTGCGCCCTTCCCTTCCTTTACCAAGCTAGACCACCAATGCACCCTTGATCTTTCCTTTGTCTGTTTGAGAAACCATTGCATGCAAATCTCCGTTTGAATGCTATCTCAAACCTCTACCAATCAGATATGCAAAAGCTCAACTCCATCATGTGCCTGCAAGCTTGCACACTCTCTCCAAGTGCGCCCTCCACCAAGCATGAACACACACCACAAATAAATGAAGCCCTAAGCCTCCTTGCACCCTCCATGAATGAAGGCGCCCAAGCTAGCCTCACCTAATGCTTCCATTCTCATCCCTTTGCTCCTCTCCAAACTCTCCAAGTGAACAAAACAAGAATGATAGCCTCTCTTGCCCCTTGCACTCTCTTTAGCCATCCTTAGGCCAAACCTAGAGATTGATGGCCAAGATCATCTCTTGCCATCTCTAATCAGTGGGTGAGATCTTCTCATAAGTATCTCACTTAGAAACCCAATTTTCGTTAAGTTTCCTAAGTTTGCCTCATGTCCTTTAATTCACCCACAAAGTGAGTTCATTATCATGTTTGCCTTAAATGAAAAAATTTCACTTTTGACTTAAATCTCCTATGTCAAAGTGAAATTAGAACAAAAGGTAAAGTACAAGGGTCTAATCATTTCCCTCTTGTGGTTAAAGAGACACAACCACAAGTGGACCACTTCCCAAGGTACCCCAAAACTCAACAGAGGAGGGAGGGGGTTGGCTGGCCCAAATGACCGAGTGCGGAGAGGGGTCCTCCGAGTAGTCCAATAAGATCTCGTCTTCCTCCATTTGACTACAGCGGGATCGCTGAGAAGGGGGTAGTTGAGGGAGGTTTGTCAGCCCGCGAGAGAGTCGTCCAAGGGCACTAGGGTTTTCCTATAAGTCAAGCTGAGAACATGGGGGATGAAGATGTTCGATGGTCCCTTATGGACCCTTTTTCCACGTTTTCCATATGCCTTTGTCCAACGCCACTCCACCTTTGAAAAGCGTGTCTACTTCGTTGTTTTTATCCCTGTAGACATGTGATATGGAAAAAAAAAAGAGAGTGGAAATTATTCTTCTAATTTTCTCCAAGATTGGATGTAAAGCAAAGTTGTGCAATATGTGTGTGCCTTTGATGATGTTTACAAGAAGAAGAGAGTCTCCAAAGACTTGATTCTGTGAGAACTTAATTTCTTGAGCAAGAATGAGGAGAACAAAGAGGGCTATAAATTCACTCCTGTTATTTGTAGCTTCACCAATTCCAACTGAAAAAGAGATAGAGGAGTCGTCTGAGAGGTGAAGGATGCCTCCCGCACCCCCTATTGAGGGTTAGCTCAAGTGGTTGAGTGTTGTGGTTATTTCGAATGAGATCTCGGGGTCAAATTCCCGATAGCTATTGTTGCTCCTAATGAGATTGTTGAACCTCACTTGATGCCCCCGCCGAGTTAGACCCGTAATCAGGCCAACGGTTTACCCTATTTACCATCCACGAAATGGGGGGAAGTACTCGGGGGTTTCCCACGATTTCTTCCATCAGAAAAAATATATATGTATATATAAAAGATATGATGAATGATTGATTACAGTTGTATACTCGTTTATATATATATATATATATACATTGAATGGCTACATACATGAGAAGTCGTGTCCTTTTATATTTCATTAATATGTTAATTATTATGAATATCGTTTATATATTGCATAATATACTTTTAGGTAAATTACAAACATTAGACATGCCATAATGAAAATAAATCATAAAAAGGGCCTTGAACATATTTGACGGAAGTTTCAGTCCTTAGTAATGTTGATGACAAAGCCTTGTCCTGAAGCTCCAATTGGCATCCTCATAGTAGTGGCTCTCCAAGGAAATTATCAAGGCTGGAGCATTGGGGCTGGTACATGTCCTAGAAGTGTTTCTATCCAAATCTAAATATCCATTCCTAGAATTGTATAGTGCCAAATTTTCTTAGATCCCAACGACAAAGACCCTCCTTCTAATGTACGTTTAATTCCTATAGTACCATGATCATTCCATCCACTCTGGACTGATAGCTTGGTGGTTTATGTGTTTCTTTCCTTTTGCCCTGGACTCCATACACTTTATGGCTCTTTAATTTCGGTGGCTTTGAATGGCTGGTTTTGATTGGATAGGGTTTTTGTTTGCATGCATGTATATCTTTTGTATATTAATGGAAATATGATGCATTCTATTAAATAAATACACACACACACACACATATATATAACAAAAGGCATGAAATCCTATATAATAAAGTCACTATGTCTCCAAATAAACAGTGGCATTTACCAGCATTTGGTAGGCTGACCACCAAAAACTGAAATTTAACCCTTCCAAGCCAATGTATAGCATACTCCAATTGACAAATGTGGAACCACAAAGCAAACTATGCTTACCTTCTATAAAAAGGAGATGAAAGCAAACTCCATAAGCAATGAAAAAGACTAACAAATGGATCAATACCAAACCGTTGATTCTCAGCCAATCCTGACTCCTGATTCAGGTTCCAACCTACTCTATGACTTGTTATCATACAATCTATACTTGCCTAAAGGCAAGTAGGCCTAGATTGACGTAACACGGAGGTAGTCCTATCACTGTCACCCCAATAGGATACCTCTTTCTATTTAGGAGAAGAAACTCACTCCAAGGGAGACGTCCCAAGACCTAGTTGGTTGATGAAGGGAGATAAGACAAAGGTAAAACCCACCCCTATCTCTAGGACACTCAAAGGAAGAAGTCACTTGGTATTCTTTGGGGTGAAAGAGAAATTCAAGGTGAATGATACCTGCCCCTTACCAATGAAACAACAAACGTTAGTGATAACCAATGATATCAATGTTTCAAATTAATGACTTCAACATAGAAGATATGCTACCAAAACACTCTTATGCATAAAAAGATAAATGTATAGTAGCAGCAATATTTCCGGAAATTGTAAGTTATAGTGACAAGAATGATATAAAGACTTTTACAATTTGATAGCACTTTGTCACTCACAATTTCAAGATTTAAAACAAGTCTACAAATGACTTCAATGGGCTGTCAAAATATGTGTAACAGCAGTGAACTAAGTAATGATGAAAGCAGCGAAATCACTTCAGAAAGTACTTAAATTAGGCAATTTAAACAAACACTTTAGCATATAATGATAGTAGTTTGCCTAGCACAAGTGTTGGGTGGTTTTATGGACAGTTTAAGGCTGTTAAGGGGCTGCAATGATGGCTGTAACTGCAGTT
>ML816380.1:69824-81902 GCA_009831015.1 Picea engelmannii | reverse complement strand
ACCAAGAATAATCAAGTCAAACCCTAGGTGAAGACCATTCCACCATGAAAAATGCCAAAATACACCACCATAAAGTTCTCCCAAGAGATGCACACTAGTTATTTCAGCCAATGACCCTTAAAGAGGGCGAAAATTTCAGTCCACCACTTGTGTGTGATGAATTATGATGAAAAAATGAACTTAGCCAGCCATATTTATATGGGAAATCCTGGCTAATTAATCCAACAGTTGTGTCTTTTCATAAAACAGAGCTTGCATGTCAATTTGCTCTTTAAATTCAAAATTAAATCAATTTTCAAAATTAAAACCCTAAAAAGGGTGACGTCATCCTTCCTAGGGTGACGTTAGGCCTCCTCCATGAGACATTGAGGTCATCTAGCAAACGTTGGGCCTCGAAAAGGCCCTCCTCCATGCCACACGTGTCAAAACTGCAGCCCAACATCTCTCCATGTCAAACTCTAGCCCTAGGTGACGTCATGGGGCTACAAAGGTGACGTTCAAGGCCTCCCAAGGCCAATGTTTAGGTGGGGGGAGCATGAAACCCTAGGTCTGGGTCTTCCACAGTGCCTCCAAAGGCAATGTCCTTCCTTCTAGTGCAGGCGTTCAGTCTCTTCTTACCCCCTAGTTGGGGTTTCAACATCCATATGTGGGCTTTGAGCCTCCATAAAGGTCTGAGCTAATCATTCCCTCATGTGTATTTGTCCATCGGGCAACGTCCTGCAGAAACAACAAGTACGCCCTCCTGGGGTTCATAAGTCACAAGGATCATGGCATGTAAACCACATCCAGTAATTAAATTACCGAAACATGTGCATCAAACCCCCCTTAACCCCAAACAAATGCTCAAAGACGTTATGTAATTTGACAAGTTAGGTTTGGAGAGGGTCTCAAAGTGCCCTATTGGGCTAATTCCCCTTAAGTTTGGGGTGTTTCCCAGGTGGAGTCTGGTCCAAGTTATGTAAGTGTATGAGGTGGCATGGGGTAAATATTTCGGCATGGGGTGCATGTGATAAAAGGGAAATGTAGAGTCTTACCTGTGGGTGCCTTTGTGGAGGGTGAGCTACACCTTGTTATGGACGCAATTGTTTCCTAGCCCATTCATTGCCAGTTATTCTTAGCTTTATTTCTTTTGATATTTTCCTCTTGTGCCACAAGGGAATAATTGAGGGACATTGCCCTGGCTTGATGACCAAAGGTGACAATGTTATCCACAAACATTTCACGGAAATGAGAAGGTTGGCTCGTGATAAGACCCCCTTTCTCATGGCTATGCCACCAAGAGCCACTACCCTGGTTTGGTGACCAAATAGGTGGTAATATCATACCGCTACATGCCCATGGTCATAATAGGTCGACGCGTGATGAGACCTCCTATCCATCAACTAGTACCTTGAGTGTTTATGCTATTTTATGGGTCCCCTTTTTTTATTGAGAAGCTTTTCACTGCTTTCTCAAGGATCACTGGGTGAAGCATCTCGAAGGTTTCAAAATTGGCTTTTAACTCTTGCCAACTACTTTTACCCTCTAGACGTTTAGCCCCTTCTTCCCACGAGGTAAGGTACAACCCTTCCTAGTGTAGCCAATCCAATGCCCAAAAAGGAAAGGGAAGATGGAAGGAAAAAAGATAAAAAGTGGTAAGTATAGAGGGAACGGACAATGACTCTTCAAAGATCCACCCAGTAGCAACCCATCCTAAAGGGAAATCAACTTACTAGGGCATTGTGTCACTCTTCCAGGTTTGAACGAGGCAAAGCGCATAATTTCCAAGCAAATGTCATGAAATGAAGAAGGATTCAATACAAAATGTTCAAGTGCTTCAAAAATCAGAGTGATACATACCATGATACCCGGACTCATTACCTCATGGAGCAAGACTCACTGCTACTTCAGGACCAGACTGTTGCGATGGATACTGCTGCTGGTAATATGTGAATTGCACTGAAGAAAAGAGGGGTCCTCCAGGGCCATGTTTAAGTCGTCTAGCTCTCGGCACTCCATGTCTAGGACCTGTGGGCCTCGAGACGTGAACGCCTTAGTTATCCCTAGGCTAGCGGATAACACGACTTACTAACAAAAGAATCATCCATCAATGGAAAAGCTTCTTCCAATAAAAACGAAATATGTGAAAAACATACACGAACATATTAAACAAGTTCAGGGATCAGGAAACAGAAATATCAAAATATTTCAGTTTTCACAAGTTCAGGTGGCATTTCTGGGAGAAGAAACAGTTTCTTGACTAAACAGAATATCTGAATTTGTGAATAAAGGACAGTCACGCTGCATTTCATAAATTTTTTGCTTCATTTCTGTCATCATCCAATGGTAACAATCATTTTTGAAAAGCACTGAACAAAATAAAATCCAAGATTAACAAGAAATTGTAATCACAAGTTTCTAATAAAATGTTTCTTTGTTGATAAATCACAAAGAAATCAACTGAATTGAAAAAGGGGAAATCTCCAGGCCATCACTCAAGTTTACAGAATGATATGATGAAACTAAAAAAAATACCTCGGATGAAGCAATTCGTAACATCATCAAGGCTCACCCACGAACACTTTGATTTACCCTCCTCTGCAACAAGGCGAGATGGCCCCTAGTATCCCATGCCAGTGTTAAAATCCAGATAACAATTTTGGGAATATTCATCAGAGGTGATACATAAAAGGAAGTATGTGCAATAAATTCTAAAGACAAATTAGGATATGAAGGACTCTATTGTAAAACAAAGAAATTTAACATGAAAACAACAATCTCATCAAAGAGAACTCTGGTTCATTATAAGCAAAAATGTAAAGCATATGAAATCCAAAAGAAAGACCTACCACATCAAACTGTTTCACAAACCATTGGTTTAGTTCCTTAGTGCAAGCCAAATCTTGCATTGTATAAGGACGAAAATCAGCATATGATAGGTAAATACCATCCTCTGCACATAGCCAAATACAAATATTTAGAACTTTTTGAAATCCAAAAGCACCAAAATATGATTGCCACAATCCTACAAAATTTGCTGCAAATTAAACTGAAGACAGACTTACTTTCCATTTGGACAAGAATTCCAATGCCATTAAATCAGAAGAAATATAACCTAAAGCAATCAAACCCATAAATTTTACAACCAATGACTTCTCAGCTAGCATCAAGTTCCACCATATATGTTTGGTTCCTGCCCAAATTTTTGCCAAATGATCTTTCAAATTAAAAACTCCATGTCTAACTGGCAACTATAACAGTCTAGATAAATGACAGATACACATTTCGACTGGCACCCTGATATGCTCATGATAAAGGAAACAATCCATTTTCTCTCCAGGCTATTTATCTCTATACCATACAAATGCACCAAAAGTTTACCCACAACTTTATAAAGAGAGCTAATCAGAAGACAATTAAAGCGATCTGTCTGCTATAATCCAAACTATATACATTACGGTTTGCTTCAGCCTCAACTGATATGTCAAAACTGAAAAGTAGATCTTGAGGAAAGTAGATCTTCCGTTAGTCTGCCAGTCAGGCAAGCATTTCATATGGAGCTAAGAGCAGTCAGAACAAATGATCAATGCCACTCACAACATAATAACTACTCCAAGGATGAATAAGAGATGGTGCTCAGCCCATTGTGAGATGGCAATCAATGATTGTAAAATGCACTTGCCTTATTTTCCTATTACTCAAACTGTTTAATGAAATATTCCAGGTTGCAAATAATTACTTTCTATTGCCGTGGATATTTCATAGGGTAATTCAAGCTGTGCACTAATGTCGAGTGTTTAATTGAGCTTGAAAACTGGGGCTTCACATTCAGTGCAGTGTAGGCCGAGCATAGTCACTGAATTTCAACAGTTACAGCTTCAATTGAACTACTATCTTGGTCTGTGATATTGAGAAAGCACAGTCCAATTAACTTTCTATATTTGCTATGCTCACTTTCCTGAGAACGGGATCTATCATCATGCTTGTTGGCAGAGAAGAAAAAATGCAAACTCCTTAAAGAAATCATCACCACTTTATGTATTAGGACTTCCAAAGGACTGTGTTCTCGCTATCCATAAATTTTGTATGTCAACTGGTAGCATAGGATGTGCATTAACTTCCTAGCATAAGCCTCCAACAACAGTTAATGAAAAAAGCTAAGATGCATTCATACAGATATGATATCTGACACAGATAAGGCCAATATTAAAAAAAAAATCTGTATGAATCTATGATACAGTTGGGAAACTGCATAAATATGAAAATATTATATGTATATACCATGAAATGTAGAAGATTCAAATGTCATTCATGCATTTATATACGATACATCTGAATATGGCTTATGTAAAAAGCCATAAGATATATATTTACACGGCCCTCAGGATTACCAGCCATTATTGTGGCTGGCGGTTGACCCACCATCCATCCAGATCTTTAGGGGGAAGATCGGGGATCCTGCAAACTTTTCTGAGGGTTAGCTCAATCGGTTGGTGCCACTGTTGTCATTATGCTGCCAGTAATCCAGCCTGATGTCTAGGTCCCCAGTACATTTCCCACAGGGTCAGGTGCACTAATTCTATGCCACCCACTTTACATTAATTACCATCTACAGAATGAGGGGAAGTTCCCACGAGTTTCCCCGGGATTTATTTCCAAGAAAAAGAAATATATATATATATATAATTTAGAATATGCATAAAAAAATACTCATATTACATCATATATACATATAGAATCAATCCTGGCGGGCTAGCTCAAGTAGTTGAGTACTTTGAGCTTCATGCAGGAGGTCTCAAGGTCAATTCCCTCGGTTGGCTGCTAGGCAGTTGCATGCCTCACTCAACGTCTCTTCCTATGTATGAAATGTTGTTGTTAAGAAGGAATCATTTTGGCATAGGGTGGAAAATGGGCTACCACAGGCCAATCAATCGATTTGCAAGGCTTTTAACACTACAAAATCCCAGGAAGCTAAAGAAGGCTGAATTGAATCTCTGATCCATCCTAGTTCAATCATTCAGTGATGCCACCAAATAAATTTCAGAATGATGAGAAACAAGAATATGGTACTAAGAACCCAACTATTAAGTCATACTTGTATCACAGGATCTTTACCATAAAAAGGATTTTACCAGCTACAAAAAAATATAAAAGGATCATAATCCACAAAGACCACAACATTTTGATCTCATTAATAATGCTTAGGCTTTCAAACCAAGTAAACTATAATTATGTTCTATATAAGCAAACTTCCTTCCAGAAAAATCCTGACTAAACTATTTCAATTCCTTGAAAGCTCATATCTACTACATTCCTAATGTAAATACATACTTTTTATTATCGATAAATCTAGACAATGGAGAACTTTGACAAATTTAGAACAAATCTCATAAACTAGTGCATATGTTTGAAACAAAATTTGTAAATATTTTCGCACTCAGATTGCCCCACACAATTATTGTTAAAGTTTTAAACCCAGCTACTGATTTAATGTGCATGTTATCCCCTAGCCTAGGGATAACTAAGGAGATTGTCTCGAGGCCCATAGGTCCTAGACATGGAGTACCGAGAGTCAGATCGACTTGAGCCTGGCCCTGGAGGGCCCATCCTTTTCTTCTTCAGCACCTCCACCTTGTCAGCAGCAGCAGCATCCATCCCATCAGCCTAGTCCTTCAGCAGCAGTGGGTCTTGCTCCATGAGGTAATGAGTCTGTGTATCATGGTATGTGTCACTCTGATTCTCAAAAAAATTGAATATATGCATTTAATTCTTTTTACTTCTAACGTGTGCTTGGACCTTATGCCTTTCCACTTGACCACACCTGGGGGCAATGACAGGATGCCCTAGTAAGTTGGTTCCCATAGGGTTTGAGTTTCCACTTGAGGGGTTCATGAAAGGTCATCGTCCGTTCCCACCATACTTACCACTTTTCATCTTTTTCCATCTCATCCATTCCATACATTGGTCCAGGCATTGGGTTTGCCAAGCTAGCAAAGGGTTGTACCTTACCTTGTGGGAAGAAGGGGCTAAAGGCCCAGAGGGTAAAATTAGCTAGCAAAAGATAAAATCCAAAAGAATGAAACCTTCAGATGCTTCGGCCACGGATCCCCGAGAAAGAAATAAAAGGCTTCTCAGCAAGAAACAGAGGGACCTGTAAAAATAATAAATCCAGACCTAGTTGGAGGATAAGGGGTCTCATCACGAGCCAGCCTATTAGGTCCATAGGCATGTAGCGGTATGACACTACCATTTAGTTGGTCACCACGCCAGGGTAGTGGCCCTTGGTGACATAGCCAAGAGAAAGGGGGCCTCATCACGAGCCAGCCTTCTCATTTCCGTGAAATGTTTGTGGGTAACATTGTCACCACTAGTCACCACACCAGGGCAGTGTCCCCTAACTAGTCTCTTGAAAGAAAAAGCAATAAGATAAAAGATAAAAGGCATGAATGGGCTTGGAAACATTTGCATCCATGACAAGGTGCAGCTCACCCTCTTCAGAGGCACCCACAAGTAAGCCATACATTTCCATGTCATCACTGCACCCGTTGCTCAGACATCCCTTACCACCTCACCCACTTACATGGGTTGGATTTGTCTTCACCCGGAAACATCCCACATCCAATGAGCACTAGCCCAATAGGACATCCTAGTATCCCCTGCAAACCTAGCTTGTGGAATAGCATAACGTCTTTGAGCAATTGTCTGAGAAAAGGGGTTTCGTGCACATGTTTAAATAACTTGATTATTAGATGTGATTGACATTGCTACGATCCTTGTGACTTGTGAGCCCATGGAGGGCGTACTTGTTGATGTTGCAGGGCCACACTCGATGGACAGGTACACATGGGGAGATGATTAGTTCGAACCTCCATAGGGCTAAAATCCCACCAGATGGATGTTGAGACCCCAACCAGGGGCAAAGACAGATCAGAGGTTTGCACCGGAGAGAGAGAAGGACATTCCACCAAGAACAGCCTGGCAGGCCTGGACCCAAGGGGTTCTTTCCCTTTTCACCATGATGTAGGCCTTGGAAGGCCCATGACATCACCCATGTGCCCATGATGTCACGCATCGTTTTGGACACTTTGGAGGTAGTTGTGTGCCAAGTGGCACATGTGGCAAGATCCAAAGGCCCAAGGAGGCCTAACGTTTTGCTCCTGGAGGCCAACATTGCCCTAAGAAGGCCTAACGTCACCCTAAAAGGGCATGATGTCATCCTTTCAGCTTGATTTAGGGTTTTATTATGTCATTTAATGGAAAAATTGGATATTACATGTAATTGGCCATGTCGGCCTTTTTGACCTAATTCTAGTCATTGATATTGTATAAATAAGGGTTTTAGCCCTTGTATTTTTCATCACCTTTCACTCACACTTAGTGAGGTCTGAAATTTGCGCTCTACTTACAGTTTTATGACTGAAATTTAGTGCGCACTTGTTGGAGGAGGCTAATCTTGGACTATTTTGGCAATTTTCTTGGTGGAGTTGTTCAACTAGGGTTTATGCTTGATGATTCTTGATGAATGTAAGTGAAATTTCTGCAATTCTTCTTCAATGAACGGTTACAATTATATTTATCTTGCATTTACATTAACATTATGACATTGCTTGCTTGAAACCCTAGGAAACCTAGCACATGTTATTGTCCTAGCTTTAAGAGCTTTTACCTACTAGATTTTGCCAAGAAGTCGATTTCCTTGAACTTATTTCTAAGGGCCTTGCCATTGCAACACCTTAGCATTCATTGCTTCATATTAGTCGTCATTTGCTTCATCATTGAGTTAAAGAGGGAGGAAAATTTACTAAGGCCTAGGGTTACCTACACCTTAGTAGTTATTTTCCCCTTAGGGTTTGATAGTTGAAGCCTTGCCTTACCAACACTTCAACTATCAATCTCTCTTGTCTTTGGCTCTCCTACTATCATCCTTTTCCTTCAACATTTGTTGCCACCTAATAGACACCATTTGCCTTAAAAGCATTAATCTAAGACTTCCTATTGGGTGATTGACCTAAACAACCATCAAAACCTACACCTTAAGCTTTCTACTAACCACTTCTAACATTAGAATACCCTAACCTACTAACTTTGTTGCTATTGTTATTAAAGTAACCTACAGCCATACTTTGCAGCACTAAACGCTTCTAAAATCAATTGAAAAAGTTGATTAATGCATTGCCTTGCTTGCTTCTGATAATTGTTAGTATTATGATGTTAATGATTGATTATTCTTGGTCATTTTGAAGCCTATTTTAAGACACTTATTGTGAACTATTGTCTTATAAATATTGCTGCTATAAATTTCTGTTTACTTCACCATTATTTAAGCCAATTGATTTTATTGAGAAAGTTTGTGGTTTTATGAAGTGCTAATGGAAATTTGTACTTGCAAAATACATAGTTTCTTGTTTCTTTGTTTCGGGCAGGTACATCTTGATATTTCATCACTTCATTGGTTATAACCACGGGACTTTCTGATCAGTGGTGACTTGTGAGAGGGGCCTTTTTAATGGATATCTTGACCTTGCCTTCTCAAACCCCCAGGTCACCGGGGATGTCTCCCCTCGGCCTTCAACCCTAAATAGAAAGAGGAATCCTATTGAGGTGACAGTGATAGGATAACCTCAAGTTAGACCAATTTGCTTTCAATTTACCTTTCCTTTGATCAAAGTACAAATTGTGTGATAACGTTTTGGCGTCGTTGTCGGGGAACCCCGAGTCAATTCTCCTCAAGACGACACTTTTCGGTAAGCCTTTCCTCAAAAGCCTTTACTTTGCAAAGCTTACCTGGCGACTCCACTAACCTTTTCCTAGGTTCCACCTTACTCTCAATTCTGTGATATTTCCAAGTTATGGGATCATGGAGTCCTGGAAACAAGTGTATCCGACTATTGATTTCAAAAGTCTTCAAGGATACCCGACTTGTTTTGATACAAAATGGTCAAGCAACCCTCCAAAATTTGAAGGGGGCCTCCCAATTCCTCACATTGTAGAATTTTTTAAGTATATAAGCGAGATAGAATTGGGAGGGGAGGATGTTCTGGTAAAATTATCCATACTCTCTCTACCATCCTTTTTGCAAGATTGGTTTAAAGGTTGTTGCAAAGATAGGGGTATATCATCTTTCGTACACCTCATCAATAGGTTTATTGAATTTGTCAAACCACATTGCCAAGCGTACGAAGATGCCCTTCAAAATCTCGCAATGGCCTTAGAGGACGAAGGATTCACCACTGAGATTGTAGAAGATCGGACTGATGTATATCATGCTCAATACCAAGAACCTTATGATATGAAAGAAGAGATTTATGAAGGAAATTGTCAACCCCTTGATAAGGAGCAAGATTTTTCCCATGATTCGATAGAATGCAGTAAAACTAGAGAAGTGAATTATGAGGATGAAGCACTAGTAATCGCTCCTCCATCCGACGAAGCTCTCCAAGATCCTATCTCTCCTACACAAGATAAAGAGAATGAGGTGAGTCATTTTCCTTTCCAATTTTCTGATGATACCTTATTCTATGATTCAGACAATGAAGAAGAAATGGATCCCCTAGACAAGCTAGAAGATGTGGAGGTAAGTCTTCCATTTGATGAAGATATCCAAATACTTGAAGCTCCTACACAAGAAGAAGTAAGCAAGGTGACTTACTTCCATTTCCAAATTTTTAATGATTATGTATCTTATGATGTGGAAAGTGAAGAAGTGTTGGATGTTCCAACCCCTTCATGTTATGATGAAGATGTTGACTTTGTTGATAATATGGATGAATTCATACATGTCAAGAAGCATAAATGGGATGTGATTGGATATGATGGGGATCCCATTTACGACATTGAGCGTCATTTCCAAAAGTTGCCTTTACCTTTATCACATGAGGTTACTAATAAACTCGACAATTGGCAACAAGGAGATGGTGTGATTACAAACCTGTTTCAGACACCCAAGGATGACCCGGTGATATATTCTCCTAATGAATTTCGGTCATACCTTGAGGATTTTAATGATTATTCCTCTGAGCACTTGGATTTATTCCATGAAGAAGATTATCAACCATCGTTGTGCTCAGATCTTGATAAGAGTAAGGACATCATTTGCCCGAAGAAGGATCCTTGTGATAATGTTCTCCAGTCACCTTTGATTACTGTATTTTGATGTGTCATTACAGGTGTAGTTGGGAAGTATGTCTTTTGTATTAAGTTTCCTCTGAGACAAACCCTAGAGTTCAAGGGTAGGTTGAATACCTCAAGAAGAAGTCTGTCATCTCATTCTTTCAGCCTTCCCTTAAGAGTTTGTCAGTCATCTTCTAGGTCCTTGCCAGTCCTTTCCCAGGCTTCAGATTGTGAAGACATCCAAGGTAGTCGGCTTTCAAACCCTTTGAGTCAATCTTTTGAACCTTTGACTTTTCACGATCCCTTCCTGAAATGGATTGAGTACTTTCCTGAGAGAATGACTTGGAGCCATTTTGTCCCTCCCATCCGCCTCCATGAGCTAGACCTTACGATTTTCGATGATACAATACATTCTCTAACTCATGTTATTTGTGTGCTTAACTTATCACCGTTTTGTTTTATGATGAAGCACAGAGGAAAGTATTGTGAGACATTGCTAGCATGGTTTCACTGGTTATTTGACTACACCTAGCATTCAGCCAACATGTAAGTAGAGGTAAGTAGGTAGGCATTTGCATTCATTGTATATACCATTTGCATTCCATGCTAGAACGGTTTGTATTCCCATTTGTATATATACTTACTTTCATTTTTTGTACTATATATGTATATGAGCTAGGGGTGATATCAGCACCCCAAATGATTACTAATAGTCTTACTTTGAGATCAAGTAGGTCACAGGTTATGCCAGAGATGTTGAGGATCTCATGCGCTTTACGGTGAGCACATTTCCCCGAGTTGGAGCCAGATGTTATCCCCTAGCCTAGGGATAACTAAGAAGATTATGTCTTGAGGCCACAGGTCCTAGACATGGAGTACCAAGAGCCAGATCGACAAGAGCCAGGTGCCTCCATCTTGTCAGCAGCAGCAGCATCCATCCCATCGGCCTGGTCCTTCAGCAACAGTGGGTCTTGCTCCATGAGGTAATAGTTCGTGTATCTCAGTATGTGTCACTTTGATTCTCAAAACATTTGAATATGTGCATTTAATTATTTTTACTTCTACTGTGTGCTTGGACCTTATGCCTTTCACTAGACCACACCTTGGGGGAATGACAATATGGCCTAGTAAGTTGGTTCCCATAGGGTTTGATTTGTTAATGTTTATGCCATTATTATAGTTCTTTGCATTTCAATAGATAAGAGCAACATAAGAACAAGATCACTGAGAAATACCCATTCACAAGAGACACAGCATTTATCCTGGGAAACCCTCTAGGGGAAGAAAACCCAGCAAAAACTTCCTTATCATAAATTGCCAATACAATGTTCAAGAGATAACTCAAACCAATACAGATAGTCCTCCCCAAGAGATGCGCCACTCTTCTTCTCCTCTCTCTAACTGGTAATTGCAGCTTCCCTCATAAGATAATGAGCAAGTGAGTTTGTGTGTTTAAAGTGAGGCGCTAGCCTCCTATATATACAAGACTCGCACGTGTGAAAGGGTTTCATTAGCAAGGCCGACCTCTCACTCTAGGTGGGTAAACCCACCTTTAATTAATTCTGGGTCTTCAATAATAACTGTTGGGGCCGACTTCTTATTCTACCTATTACAATTGTCCGATGACCAATACGCAAAAGGGGATTTGGTCCTAATACAATTACCCACATGATTAATCCACAATGGGGATTAATCCTAATAATAAAATAACAATAATAAGAAGAATGCTCTCCACAGTTACATTATTTCAACACTCCCCCTTAACAAGAAGGGTATTCTTCATCAGCATCAGGCGAGAGAGGTCTGTATCATCAATGGCATCAGGACGACAGTATCGTCAATATCATCTTGAAACATTGGCTAGCATATTTACGAGTCATCAGAAGTTTTCTTCATCGGCAGCATCATCATTCTCGAAAGAATGTTATCATCATCTGCATCAAATATGTATCAGTAAAAATGATACCTCATCACAGCACTAGGCTGGCA
>ML816380.1:45126-66563 GCA_009831015.1 Picea engelmannii | reverse complement strand
AATGTGTTGAATCTTGAGATCCTTCTGGATCTATGGCAAGAGATCCCTTCTCCTGCAAATACTCTTTAGGATTTAACCATTAAACATATGTAAGTACATACCTCTGATAGCATTTGCAGGTAGTGGCTCCATCTGGTAGCAGCAGTAATCATTGCCAACTCTTGAGAAAATTTCAAGGGTGATTGCAGCTGGTTCTATGGCTGCAACTGCAACTGGTACTGCAACTGCCGCTGGTTCTGAGACTGCAACTGCAACTACAACTTAGGGTTTTATGAGGAAACCCTAATTTTTCAAACTTCAAATTTTGAAATTCTGATCCAGGGGATAGATGTGCTGGGCTGAGGCGAGTTCGCTGGTGCAGTCGAAATTTCGAAAATCCAACTTTTACCCCCTCAAACTTGATCTGCGGATTTCTGGACTGGTGCTTCTGGTTTTCTGGTACTTCTGGTACTCTGGTACTTTTGGTACTCTGGTTTTCTGGTACTTTGTGAAACTAGGGTTTCATTTTCCGAGAGATCCAGCCACTGAAAAGGTGCGCTCTAAGTGCCAAAATGATCCTTGGGGGAGGGTGTAGCTTTCTAGGTGGTTTTAGGGCTGAAAAAATTCATTTTTGCAAAACCCTAATTTTTGGGTACGGTAACAGTGACGTTTTTCTTCTTGCGAAATATGCTTCCTTCAAGTTGGCTCTGATACCATGTTAATGTTTATGCCATTATAATAGTTCTTTGCATTTCAATAGATAAGAGCAACATAAGAACAAGATCACTGAGAAATACACATTCACAAGAGACACAACATTTATCCTGGGAAACCCTTTAGGAGAAGAAAACCCAGCAAAAACTTCCTTATCATAAATTGCCAATACAATGTTCAAGAGATAACTCAAACCAATACAGATAGTCCTCCCCAAGAGATGCGCCACTCTTCTTCTCCTCTCTCTAACTGGTAATTGCAGCTTGCCTCATAAGATAATGAGCAAGTGAGTTTGTGTGTTTAAAGTGAGGCGCTAGCCTCCTATATATACAAGACTGGCACGTGTGAAAGGGTTTCACTCGCAGGGACGACCTCTCACTCTGGGTGGGTAAACCCACCTTTAATTAATTCTGGGTCTTCAATAATAACTGTTGGGGCCGACTTCTTATTCTGCCTATTACAATTGTCCGATGACCAATCCGCAAAAGGGGAGTTGGGCCTAATACAATTACCGACATGATTAATCCACAATGGGGATAGATCCTAATAATAAAATAACAATAATAATAAGAATGCTCTTCGCAGTTACATTATTTCAACATGATTTGCCACTGGGGTGTTCATGAAAGGTCATCGTCTGTTCCCAACATACTAACCACTTTTCATCTTTTTCCCTCTCATCCATCCCATACAATGGTTCGGGCATTAGGTTTGCCAAGCTAGCAAAGGGTTGTACCTTACCTTGTGGGAAGAAGGGGCTAAAGGCCCAGAGGGTAAAAGTAGTTGGAAAAAAGATAAAATCCAAAAGAATGAAACCTTCAGATGCTTCGCCCAGGGATCCCCGGGAAAGAAATAAAGGCTTCTCAGCAAGAAATCAAGGGACCCGTAAAAATAATAAATCAACACCTGGTTGGAGGATAGGGGATCTCATCACGAACCAGCCTATTAGGTCCATAGGCATGTAGCAGTATGACACTACCATTCAACTGGTCACCACGCAAAGTTAGTGGTTCTTGGTGACATAGCAAAGAGAAAGGGGGTCTCATCACGAGCCAGCCTTCTCATTTCCGTGAAATGCTTGTGGGTAACATTGTCACCACTAGTCACCACGCCAGGGCAGTGTCCCCTAACTAGTCTCTTGAAAGAAAAAGCAATAAGATAAAAGATAAAAAGCATGAATGGGCTTGGAAACATTTGCATCCATGACAAGGTGCAGCTCACCCTCTTCAAAGGCACCCACAGGTAAGCCGTACATTTATCTGTCATCACTACACCCATTGTTCATCCATCCCTTACCAACTCACCCACTTACATGGCATGGATTTGTCTTCACCTAGAAACATCCCACATCCAATGAGCACTAGCCCAATAGGACATCCTGGCATCCCCTCCAAACCTGGCTTCTCAAATAGCATAACGCCTTTGAGCACTTGTCTGAGAACAGGGGTTTCATGCACATGTTTAAATAACTTGATTATTAGATGTGATTGACATTGCTATGATTCATGTAACTTGTGAGCCTATGGAGGGTGTACTTGTTGATGTTGCAAGGCCACACCCGATGGACAGGTACATATGGAGAGATGATTAGTTCGAACCTCCATAGGGATAAAATCCCACCAGATGGATGTTGAGACCCCAATCAGGGGCAGAGACAAATCAGAGGTTTGCATCGGAGATAGAGGACAACGTTCCACCAAGGACGGCTTGGTAGGCGTGGACCCAGGGGGTATTTCCTTTTTCACCATGATGTAGGCCTTGGAAGGACCATGACGACACCCATGTGACCCATGACGTCACCCAACGTTTTGGACACTTTGGAGGCAGTTGTGTGCCAAGCGGCACGTGTGGCAAGATCCAGAGGCCCATGGAGGTCTAACGTTTTGCTCCCGGAGACCAACGTTGCCCTAAGAAGGCCTAACGTCACCCTAAAAGGGTATGACGTCATCCTTTCAGCTTGATTTAGGGTTTTCTTATGTCATTTAATGTAAAAACTGGATATTACATGTTACTGGCCATGTCGGCCTTTTTGACCTAATTCTAGTCATTGATATTGTATAAATAAGGGTTTTAGCCCTTGTATTTTTCATCATCTTTCACTCACACTTAGTGAGGTCTGACATTTGCGCCCTACTTAGGGTTTTATGACTGAAACTTAGTGCGCACTTGTTGGAGGAGGCTAATCTTGGACTATTTTAGCAATTTTCTTGGTGGAACTGTTCAACTAGGGTTTATGCTTGATGATTCTTGATGAATGTAAGTGAAATTTCTGTAATTCTTCTTCATTGAATGGTTATAGTTATGTTTATCTTGCATTTACATTAAGATTATGGAATTGCTTGCTTAAAACCCTAGGAAGCCTAGCACATGTTATTGTCCTAGCTTTAAGAGCTTCTATCTACTAGATTTTGCCAAGAAGTCGATTCCCTTGAAGCTATTGCCAAGGGCCTTGCCATTGCAACACCCTAGTATTCATTGCTTCAACTTAGTCGTCATTTGCTTTATCACTGAGTTAAAGAGGGAGGAAAATTTACTAAGGCCTAGGGTTACCTACACCTTAGTAGTTATTTTCTCCTTAAGGCTTGGTACTTGAAGCCTTGCCTTACCAACACTTCAACTATCAATCTCTCTTGTCTTTGGCTATCCTACTATCATCCTTTTCCTTCAACATTTGCTGCCACCTAATAGACTATGTTTGCCCTAAAAGCACTAATCTAAGACTTCCTACTGAGTGATTGACCTAAACAACCATCAAAACCTACACCTTAAGCTTTCTACTAACCACTTCTAACATTACAATACCCTAACCTACTAACTTTGTTGTTGTTGTTAAAGTAAGATACATCCATAATTTGCAGCACTAAAAGCTTATAAAAGCAACTGAAAAAGTTGATTAATGCATTGCCTTGTTTGCTTCTGATAAATGCTAGTATTATGATGTTAATGATTGATTATTCTTGGTCATTTTGAAGCCTATTTTAAGGCACTTATTGTGAAGTATTGTCTTATAAATATTGCTGCTACAAATTTCTATTTACTTCACCACTATATTAGCCAATTGATTTTATTGAGAAAGTTTGTGGTTTTATGAAGTGCTAACGGCAATTTGTACCTGCAAAATACATAGTTTCTTGTTGCTTTGTTTCGGGCAGGTACATCTTGATATTTCATCACTTCATTGGTTATAACGCCAGGACTTTCTGGTTAGTGGTGACTTGTGAGAGGGGACATTTTAATAGATATCTCGATCTTGCCTTCTCAAACCCCCAGGTCACCGGGGACGTCTCCCCTGGGCCTTCAACCCTAAATAGAAAGACGAATCCTATTGAGATGACAGTCATAAGATAACCTCAAGTTACGCCAATTTGCTTTCCATTTACCTTTCCTTTGATCAAAGTACAAATTTTGCGATAACAATGCCAATAAATTTTATTACCCAGAAATTTACTTCAAAAATTTATGAACAGAAATCACAGTTGAGTTCTTAACTTATGCACAACAGAAGATAAACATGAAACCAAGCACATAAAAACACATAACATAAATTTTACCATGGAAACCCCAGTGTGGGGAAAACCAACAAAGAGGGGTTTTATTATGGATTCAGAGGAAATTTATGAAGATTTTCCAGGTCCTAACAAGCTGCCAACTACGTCTGTCTTTGACCTCAAGTTGGCTCTGAGTTTCAACTGTCAAACAAGGGTTTCGTGCTGTTTTATAACAGCAAACTGTTTAGGAACTTCTTTCTTGTTTAGTTACCGTTACATAGGCCATTTAGGTGCTCTAGCATGTAGTTTTTGTCACCAAGATGTTAGCACCATACCATAAAATATGTAACACAGCTAGAGATCTTTATAACTGAAATAATGTTGTTCTAAACACTAGCATACATGAAAATGAACATAGGTATTTTTGGTCAACATGACCCTGGATAACCCCCACCGGGGAAAACCAGTTTGGATTCTGGAATATGAGTGTATATATGTGGAGAATAGAATTTGGAATACAACAAGTACAATAAACAAATGAACCTGATAAAATACTAGCTTGATTCAAGCTGCAACACAAGTCCAAGAGGTAGAGATGTGCCCTACCATGGTGTGCCCTCCTCAAAAGTTGCCCAATCCACTTAAATGAAGCACCCTTGCTGCTGGAAGCTTTGATGGAGAAACCCTTGCACCAAACTCTGAATCTGTGTTGTAGCTCTCCAATGAAACTGTCCTCAAAGCAAACTGACCACTGCAAGTCCTCCCTGCTAGCTGTGCGCCCTCCTCCGCAAGTGCACCCTCCTCCTAGCAAGAACGCTCTCCACAAATAATTGAGGATCTAAGCCTCTTGGCTACCTCCATGAATAGGGGCACCCAAGATTTCCTCACTCAATGCCACAATTCTCTCCTCAATGCTTCCTCTCAAACTCTTTAGGTGAAAATAAGAGTGAATGAGCCTCCCTTTGCCCTATACGCCCCTCTTAAGGAAACATGAGAAAACCTAAAGCATGTGTGGATGAGATCATCTCATCTCATCTCTAATCAATGGTTGAGATCTCTCCAAAAGAATCTCAATTCAAAACCCACTTTACTTAAGTTTCCATAGTTTCACTTTATGTCCCTCAATTCACCCACAAAGTGAATTAATAGTCACTTTAGGATAAAATGACCAAATTTCACTTTTGACTTAAATCTCCTAAGTCAAACTGAAATTAGACATAAAGTACATGGTACATGGTACAAAGTATTTCCCTCTTGTGTTTAGAGGCTCACAAACACAAGGGAACCACTTTCCAAGGTACCCAAATCTCAACAATTTATAACAACAATAAAATCAGAAATTTTCCATCTTCTTGGTTCTACAGCCCAGCCAATCTTGTGTTGTACGGCCCAATCATATCGGCCCAGCAACTTGGCCCTGGTATGGCCGTAATTCATTCCAACAACACGCCCTATATGGCTCTTTGAAACTCGACCTATATGTCCCCTTCAATTCAGCCTGTACGACCCCTTGAGACTTGGTCTATATGGCCCCTTCAGCTCGTTGTTGTACAGCCTGCTAGACACGGCCTCTTCCCGGTTGTTGTACGGCCCTCCTTCACCCAGCCAAGTCACCCTTCTCTCCCAACGAACAAGTCACCCTCTTGCTCTTCAACCCAATGTGTGTGTCCATCCCTCATCAGCTCTTTATCTTTTTCCATTCACCCTATTTTCCTCTTCTAGAAGACTCCAGAAAATTCACTTACATGAAATATTTATTTCCTAAGTGAGAAACTTAGGAAATCTGAGTAATAAAGCCAATAAAAATTATTTGACAATTTTTTATGCTTTTCCTAGGTTAGACTTGGGATAAAAACAAAATGTTGATATGGGTATTAATTAAATGTCTTCAGCATGCCTGGACACTTAAGCCAATGCTTAGACACCTTCCAAGCTACGACACTTAAGCCAATGCTTAGACACCTTCCAAGCTACGACACTTAAGCCAATGCTTAGACACCTTCCAAGCTACAAATTTAACACTCCCTCTTAGCGATGAAGGTGTTTTGCACCACCCCCAACTTGTGCCTGAAGAGGACAAACTTGCCTTTCATCAAGGCCTTTGTGAGAATGTCTACAACATGTTCACCTGTAGGCACATATTGTAGCTTCATTATCCCCTTCTGCACACAGTCCTTGATTAAGTGAAATCTAATCTCAATGTGTTTGGATCTGTCATCGAACACTGGATTTTCAGAGAGCTTGATGCAACTTTGATTGTCACAGTGTATGACAGTAGTCTCCAACTCTTGGCCAAACAACCCCATGAGTAGCTTCCGAAGCCAAATGGCCTCACATGTTGCTAACTTGGTTGCCATCTACTATGCCTCGACAAAGCTCAATGCAACTGACTTTTGTTTCCTACTAAACCAAGAAACAACTCATGATCCCAAGCTGAAACAACACCTTGAAGTGTTTTTCCTGTCAATTGTGTTGCTTGCCCGGTGTGAATCTGTATAGCCCATCAACTTCACTTCATCTCCCTGGATGTAACTCAACCCATACTTAACTGTACCACACAGATATCTAACGACGTGCTTTGCTACCACCCAGTGTACTCTCCTTGGCTCAACCATGAACTAACTAAGTGTGTTAATTGCAAAGCATATATTTGGTCTAGTGTTGACCGGATACATGAGAGAGCTAATCAACTACCTATATAAGGTAGGGTACACTGCCTCTAACCTGGAAGCATCAATCTTCTTCTAGTTGGTCAACATGGGCGTAGACATAATCCTGCATACCAAACCTCTTCAGAATTTCCACTACATACTTCCCTTGTCCAAGGAGTGTCTTACCATCTCGCTGCCACACCTCTAACCCTAGAAATTAGTGCATCAACCCCAAATCTTCATCTCGTACTCTGAAGCAAGGTCCCTCTTACATTCTGCTATGAGCCTCTCTGAAACTTTGAGAAACAGGTCGTCCACATACAACACAAGAATGAGTGGCTCACCTCCAACTATGATGTAGTAGAGGTTTGAGTCTGCCTCACTCTTGGTGAAGCCCATCCCCTGCAAGTAGTTGTCTATCCTCGAATACCACGCCCCGATAGCCTACTTGAGCCCATACAAGGCTCTCTTCAACCTACATGCATGGGAATCCCTCCCTTGCACATCAAACCCTCTGGATTCTCAATACACACCTCCTCCTCAATGATGACATCAAGGAAGGCCATCTTCACGTCCATCTGGTGAAACTTCCACCCCATATCAGCTATAGTAGAGATCACAACCCTGATCGAAGTGTACTTGGCTACTAGAGCAAAAGCCTCATCATAATCAACTCTCTCTTTCTGAGAGAACCCCTTTAGCCACGAACCCCTCTTTGAACTTCTCCATAGTGCCATCCATAGCGTGCTTGATCTTGTAGATCCACTTCGATCATATCATTGATTTCCCCTTTGGCCAGGGCACAACCTCCCATATGTCATTCTTCATGATGGAAGTATACTCTTCCACCATGGCATGTCTCCACACCTGTTGTTGCGATGCCTCCTGAAAGTGGGACGGCTCGGCCTCTAACAACTCGCTCATCAGAGCCATGTAATTGGAAAATCTATGTGGTGCTCTACTCTCCCTAACAAAATTCCTAAGAGCACCCACGTACTCCTTAGCCTATCTCAAGGTCTGCTCAACCCGTCTGGTCTTCCTCCTCCTTGATGATGGAGTATCGTGTACTGGAGGAGCCTCCTTCTCCGCATCCTGATATGTAGTCTGAGCATCTGTACCTGTAACATGTGTTTCCTCTTCCTTATGAGTCTCAAGCTCCTAATCCCTTGTTGCTGCTGGAACGATATCATGAGCCTACTTAAGGGCTCTATCCTCCTCAAACTTCACATCCCTCCTGACCATTGTCTTCCACAATGCTGGATTGTAAACACGATATGCCTTAGAAGTCTCGTTGTATCCAATGAAGATCCCCTTCTCAGTAGTGGCCTCGAGCTTCGTTCTCTTCTCTGAGGGGACGTGACAGTAGACTAGGCATCCAAATATCCTAGAGTGTCCAATCTTCGGTTTCTTCCCTATAAATACCTCCTCGGGGGTCTATCTCTCCAACACCTTCTGAGGACTCTTGTTATGTATGTAGACTACAGTGTCACAAGCCTCTACCCATAAGAACCTAGGTAGATCCTAATCATACAACATTGCCATTGCAACCCCAACTATGGCCCTATTCTTCCTTTTCGCCACTCGGTTCTACTGAGGGTCGTATGGAACAGTCAACTCCCTCTGTATCCCAGCACTTGCATTGAAATTCTTAAAGGCCTTCGAGGTGTACTCGCCTCCATTGTGAGATCTCAGTGTCTTGATCTTTATCCCCGTCTGGTTCTCCACAAGAGCTTCGAACTCTTGGAACCAACTGAAGACCTCGTCCTTGGTCTTCATAAAATAGATCCAAGTCTTCCCAAAATGGTCCTCGGTGAAGGTGACATAATACTCGTACCCACTCAAGGATACCGATGACATGGGCCCACCTACGTCTGAGTGTATCAAGTCAAGAATGCCTCCTTTCCTACTGTCATTGTTTGGGAAAGTTGTCTTGGTATACTCCCCCATAGCACACCCTTTGCATACCTCATGATGCTTTGTGCTAAAGTCTGGAAGGCTTGTCACTATCTCCTTGAGCACTTTGAGTGCTCCATCATGCAAATGCCCCATCCTCCTATGCAACAACTCTGTCATTTCACAAGTGTTGCTCACCAATGCTCGGGCTGGCTCAAACTGAAGCCTATACAGCTTCTCTCTCATGACTCCAATCACTTTGGCTGTCTTGGAATCCTTGGGCTGAGCATACACTCTCCCATCCTGGAATGAGACCACACAGCGCCTATCTTCCAAGGTTGAAATAGAAATCAAGTTCTTCGTCATCCCCGGAACATACAACACGTCTCTCACTATTAGTGGCTTCCCGAACTCCCTCTGAAATGTGAATGTCCCATGGCCTCCTGCCCGACATTTGGCATTATTTCACATCTCAATGTAGAGCTTCATCTCCTCCTCCTTCAATCTGGAGAAGTAATCCTACACCCCAGTCAATTGACTAGAGGCACCATTATTAATGTACCAAACTCCATTGTTGGTTGAACTAGAAAGACATGCAATGAGGGAAAACTCATTCTCAAATCTGGCTGCAAAAACATCAACTTCTGTTGAAACTAAAGTTGCCATATGTGACTTCTTGTTTCCCTCCTTCTTGTTTTGGCATTGGCTGGCAAAGTGTCCTAGTTTGTGACAAGTAAAGCATTTAACTTTGCTTAGGTCCTTCCTCTTTTAGCCTTTTGAAGTCTAACCCTAGCTTGAGCCCTTCTTGGCTCTAGTTTTTCCCTTGCCAACTAGGGCCATATTCTGCTCATCCTCAACTTTCAGTTGGTTGGCCTGTGTGGTCCCAACTCGCAACTCCTCCTGAGTAAAATTGTCCCATAGTCTCTCTTAGTTGGGGAGTTTCTCACGTGCCACTACTCCTTGAACAAGGATATCCCACTGCTTGGTGAAGCCATTCAAGGCTATCCTCACCAAATCAATCTCATCCACGACTTCCCCTACTGTTGTCAGCTCATCTCTAATCTGAGTGAACATGGTGAGATAGGATACAACAATATCTCCCCTGGCCATCTTAGTGCTCCTGAGTTTCTCTCTTAGCATCATCTTTTTGCTCTAGTTGTCTAATTGGTACAGCTCGATTGTTAGAAAATGAAAGATTGTGCTCGTTTTACCATTAACAATACCCTTGTCACCCTGGAACATTCTAATCTTGTCAAAGGTCACAATAGAGGTTCATACCTCCCAAAGCTACCATAATATCAACACTCCCTCCTACCTAGGGAGGTATGGTCTTCAGCATAAGCAAACCATTCAACTGGTAGTATCACGAGCACCGTCATTATTATCCAACTGGATAATCTCCTATGACAACTGGTACAATATCAATTGATAGAACACAACTGTGTCTATCCACGGTAGTACACAACTACTCAAACTGTGACACATAGTCACAATCAGTGGAACATATCCACCACAGTAGTATATCTCTACTGTTTGGAGACAGGCAGTCTCCATAACAATCATCTGATGACAACCTGCACAGAAAATATTGTTAAAAATAAACTGAACCGTTTGGGCCAATCTTTCACTCACATCTGTGAGATCTGAAACAATATCTGCCCTCAGTGTAGAACATCAACAATGGGCTATCTGCCCTATTCTTCTCAAACAAGGAAGAATGATTCTTTCTAATTTCTGAGCCTGGACCATTCCTCACCCTGGGCCATTCTTCCTACACTAATCAAAGTGCACCCTGGAGAGAATGTATAAACCTTAAGGAATGTCTTTCCCTGATTGTTGAGCCTGGACCATTCCCCACCCTGGGCCATTCTTCCTACACTAATCAAGGTGCACCCTGGAGAGAATGTATAAACCCTAAGGAATGACTGTCTAGACCATTTCCTCTGTTAACCACAAGAGGAAAAGATTGTCTTGTATCAACCTCCAAAACGGACCATTCCTCATGTTAACCACAATGAGAAATAGTTGTCCGGCGAGGCGGGCTAGTCTTCTTGAGTAACCCTCAAGAAGAGAGACTGCCCTAGACCACTCCCCATGTTAACCACAATGGGAAGTCACTGTCTATGATACATCAGCAATCTGGACCATTTCCCATGTTAACCACAATGGGAAATCGTTGTCCGTCAGAAATCTCAATCCACTTTCCGAATAGGAAAGAATCTGCCCAACTGGGCTATTTTTCAATCTCAAAGATAAATGTCTTCAATAATAATTTCAGTGCTCCCTCCCAACCTGGAGAGTCATTTCTTCCCTTTTAACTAAGGGAGTTATTTCCACGATCCCCATCTTCTCTCAGAAATATGCAAACTTTATTCTGAATAGAGGTTTTGTCAAGATATTTGTTGTCTGCTCATCAGTGGGGATATACTCGAGCTTTACCTCTCCTTCCTGGACTTTATCTCGAATAAAGTAGTATTTGATCTCAATGTGTTTCGACCTTTCATGAAACACGAGATGTTCTGATAATCTTATACAACTCTAATTATCACAATATATTATGGTCGATTCTGGAATTTGATCAAATAAATCGAAGATTAACTTTCTTAACCATATTGCTTCTGTGCATGCTTCACATGTTGCCATATACTCTGCTTCTGTTGTGCTGAGTGCGACAAACTTCTGTTTCCTGCTGCCCCAAGATATCATAGCGGAGCCCAAGCTGAAACACATACCTGAAGTGCTCTTTCTGTCTTTTACACTTCCTACCCCATCAGAGTCTGTGAATCCATGAAGTTGGATATCACTAGATGCATCTCAGCAAATAGTTTATTGTCCCATGAATATATCTTAATACATGCTTTGCAGCTATCCAATGTTCATGTCTTGGTTCCACCTGGAACTGGCATAGTGTACTTACGGCAAAGCAAATGTTTGGTCGAGTATTTACCAAATACATCAATGACCCAATTAGTTGTCGGTATAGAGATGGGTCTACTGGATCAAAATCTGGATCTTTCATTTTTCTTATATCCACATTCATAGGAGTGTCCATGGACTTACAATCCATCATTCCAAATTTCTAAAAGATCTTTATTCCATACTTTCCTTGTCCAAGGAATACTTCACCACGCTTCTGCCATACTTCTAGTCCCAAGTAATAATGCATGAGACCTAGATCTTTCATATCAATTTCAGAAGCTAATTCCTTCTTGCTCTGGATGATGAGAAACTCTTCACCTGTTATGAATAGATCGTCAACATATAGTAGTAGGATTACAGGTGCATTGTCCACGACTTTATAGTAAAGGTTTGGATCTGCATGACTCTTGGAGAAACCAAGTCTCGTTAGATAGTTGTCCATTTTGGCATACCAAGCCCTAGGAGATTGCCTGAGTCCATATAGAGCTTTCTTTAATCTGCAAACGTGAGTATCTCTGGAATGTACCTCAAACCCTTGAGGTTGTTCAATATATACTTCTTTTTCAATAGCTCCATTGACGAAAGTTGTCTTTACATCCATCTGATGTAAGTTCCATCCCATGGAAGCGGCAAGAGATATGATAGCTCTGATGAAAGTATATCCAGTCACTGGAGCAAACGTTTCGTCATAATCTTCTCCCTCCTTCTGGGAGAACCCTCTATCTACAAATCTTGTCTTGTATTTATACATGCTTCCGTCTGCTGCATGTTTGATCTTGTACAACCATTTTGAAGTCACCACCGATATTTTCTTTAGGTCTTGGTACAATTTCCCATACCTCATTTTTCATAATGGATTGATGCTCTTCCATCATAGCTTCCTTCCATTGTCCCTTTTGAACTGCTTCTTCAAATGTGGTAGGTTCTTCATCTAGAAGCTTCGTCATGTATGTTGCATAACTTGAGAATCTTCTAGGTCTTTTACTCTTTCTGAATGTTCCTTCTGGAACCTTGACTCTCTCTGCATCTTGAAAGGTAGCTTCAAGCCAAGCTGGTCTTTTCTTGGTCTTAGGTACGATATCTGAATCAATGTTTTCACATGGCTCCATAGTATGATCAGGTAGTTCCTTTTCGTCATTTTTCGTTTTCCGTGCTTCCTTCGTTAAGTTCTTCAATCTCTTCTTCTTCTATAGTTTCTTCCATGGATTTCTTGAAGGCCATCTTTTCATTGAATGTTACGTCTCTACTGACTTCGATCTTGTGTTGTTCTGGAATATATATTATATAAGTCTTGGATGAATCATTGTATCCCACGAATATCCCTTTCTTTCCTAAAGGTTCTAGTTTATTCCTCTTGTCCTTGGGAATGTGAGAGTAAACAGGACATCCAAATATTCTTAGATTTTCCACATTAGGTTTCTTACCTGAGAAAGCTTCTTCTGGTGTCATGTCCTTCAATATATGATGAGGACTTATGTTTTGCACATATATTGTTGTCATTGTTGCTTCTCCCCATTAAGAACATGGATAGACCTTGACCATTTAGTAAGGCTTTTACGGTTTCTTCAATGGATCTATTCTTTCTTTCTGCTACACCATTTTGTTGAGGATTATGAGGAACAATTAGCTCCCTCCTAATCCCTGCCAATTTGCAGAATGCAACGAATTCCTTTGATGTGTATTCTCCACCATTATCGGTTCTTAGCGTCTTGATCTTCTTATTAGTGAGGTTTTCTATTTCTACTTTGAACTCTTGAAACTTGTTGAATACTTCGTCTTTTGTCTTTAGTAGATATAGCCAAGTCTTTCTCGAATAGTCATCTATGAAGATTACGTAGTAGGAAGATCCTCCTAGAAATTTTACTGGCATCGGACCGCAAACATCTGAGTGTATCAAATCTAGAATCTCCTTAGATCTGTTGTTGTTGCTTGGGAATGGTTTCTTGATATTCTTCCCAAGAGCACATCCTTTGCAGATTCCTTCATGTGTAGACTGCAACTCTGGTATTCCCTCAAGCATCCTTTTGAGAAAGGGTAATGCTTGATAGTTAATGTGAGCGTACCTTCTGTGCCAAAGCTCATTGGTCTTGTTTTCGTTGTGTACAAGAGCTTCTTAATTTTGTTCTAGTAGTCTATACAGATTTCCTTCACGACTTCCAATAACCCTAGCATTCTCTATGTTGGAGTCTTTATGCCATGATAACACCTTTCCATCCACAAAAGCTATTCTGTTTCCCTTGTCTTCTAGGCAAGATATCAATACAAGATTCTTTTTCTAAACCAAGTACATATAAAACATTGCTTAAGTGAACATAGTTACCTATTTTAATTTTGATGGAGGCTTGTCCAAATCCTTCTACGGGGTAAGTGGTTTTGTCTCCAAGATCTACCTTGTACGAGGTCTTCTTCTCATTTAGATTTGAGAGTCTGGCTTGATCTCCCATCATGTGCCTAGAAGCTCCACGATCGATTATCCACATGTCATCTTCAATCGTTCCAATAAGTGTTGAGTATTGTAAAAGACTGATCGTTTCACACATGTCTTCAGTTGATTGTCATGCCTTGATCCAAAACTTCAACTTCGTCATTTTTGTCTTCTGAGAGAGCCAAAAGGTGTGCTGAGTTAGGGCACATCTGAATATCTTCTTTTTGAGCAAGATGCTCCATCACAAGGTGTCGAATCTGAGATTAGGGTTTCTGCAACTGCTTCTGCTAGTAACCCTAGCAGCAGTGTCTTTGGAAGTTGCTCCTGCTTGTAACCCTAGCGACAGTTCTTCAGCGAGCTCAATATCCTAACGGCTATGCTTCCTTCCAGCGTTTAGACTGAATGAAGGAGGTGTGCGCCCATAACCTGTTAGAATATGAAAGATTGTGCTCGTTTTACCATTGACAATACCCTTGTCACCCAACCATAGGCCGAAGCCACCCTCCGAGCACCTTGACCTTGACAGAGAAGAGAATCCTGGTAGCAATCCAATAGCCAAGAGAGGCTAATGCACCAAGCAAGAAGTAACTAATCTGATCAGATAGTCCCACCCAAAAGCTGGTGCAGTACCTTCCCCAGGACTTGCACACAATACTGCAACTGCACTGCGCAGAACTGGCTCTCTGCAACTGCTGAGAAGTGTGTCAAATGAGAGATTGGCGCCCTATATTTATAGTGGTTCTGGCAGACTTACTGGGGTTGAATTCTCCTTCTAGGTACTAATTAATTCATATTAATTATATTTTTGCAGCCGACATATTGTCTAGGGTTTCCTTCATTTCTTTGCTTCCTTCCGGAACATTCTAATCTTGTCAAAGGTCACAATAGAGGTTCATACCTCCTGAAGCTATCATAATATCAACATCAATCAAAGACTCCCACATCTCCCTGGCTGTCTTCTTTCCTGACAAGTGAGGAATGATATGGTCCTTCACCTTATCAATTATAATTCTTCTTGCCTTCACATCCTTCCTGATGTGAGTTTCTAGTTGTGCAAAATTTGTTGGGGGTGTTGGAGTTCCCTCAACAAACTCCCATAGCCCCTGCTCCTCCAACACCAAGGCTATGCACTCTCTCCATCGACTAAAGTCAGAAGCACCCTCCAATCTATCATCGAATCTCAACCCTACATTTGTCATTTCTCTGTTGCTCTAGCTCACTCACCCTCCTTGGCAGTTCGACCTCCTCAATTGGTTTTTACTCATGGTTCACGCTTGAAATTGACTTGGATTCTGTATTCAGAGGCTAAGCTCTGATACCATGTTAAACTTTTAAACCTAGCTACTGATTTAATGTGCCAATAAATTTAATTACCCAAATATTTAATTCAAAAATTTATGCACAAAAAATAAAGTTGAGTTCTTAACTTATGCACAGTAGAAGATAAACATGAAACCAAGCACATAAAAACACATAACATACATTTTACCCTGGAAACCCCAATGTGGGGAAAACCAGCAAAGAGAGGCTTTATTATGGCTTAAGAGGAAATTTACAACTGCAATAAAATCAAAAATTTGCCCTCTTCTTGGTTGTACAGCCTATTATCCACCAACTTGCACTAGGATGGATTTCCAGCGAGTCGCCAAAGATTGAACATTTTCATGTTCAAAATTCAGAGATCAGAAGTTCAGTCAGTCAATAAAGACCAACATTTTTTACGTTTCCATAAAAAATTGTAATAAGAGATGTTGCATGATGAACTTGTAAAGTTCTTAGCCACCTTAGTCCTAAGCATGAGTTATACTTTGGAGTGTTTTTTCACTTATTTATTATATTTTGTCGTTCATGCAATTTATAACTTATGAGTTTTTTCACTCAATCCCTCCAGAGCTGGTGTATATACCCATGGTTAGGGCTTAGCATGGATCTAAGCCTAGTGTCTGATGTATATTACCATGCTAAGCATTCTCCTAGAGTCTTATGGAAATGTGCTAAGTCCCCATTAGGATTTTTTCAGTTAATTAAAAAATTGCCAGAATTCGGCAATTTTTAATTAAAAAAATAAAGATGTATTAAAAAAGTGGTACTAGGGGACTTAATATGCCTTGACGGTGCTCATTTTTGGACCTAGAGCACCCATATTACTTAAGTACCCACTTAGTTGAGAAAAAAAAGTGATTTTAATCACTATTAATCATTTTTGCTCAAAAAACCCAAAAAAGTCAAAATAAAATCAAAAAAATCAGCAAAGGGAAAAAAACAAGGAAACATGTGGGGACATGTTGGAGACAAATAAAGCCTCAAAAGGCTATGTGGCAATACAAGGATGAGTTCTATTGGATAAAGGAGCAAAGTGGGCATGTGTGGGTTGTTATTAAGCATGTGCAAAAAAGCGAAATGCGCCCTCCTTGAGAGAGGTGGTGCACCCACATGTGAGCTCATCCATGATTTGATAGGTGGCAGCCCTCTCTCCACCTCAATTCACCATGTGGTGGATTGTGGGAGATTCGTAGGAGGTGGCAGCCTTTGCTTCCATACTTGGCACTCTTTCTCTTCCAAGTGGTGTGCCCTCCCTCTCCACTTGGTGCGCCCTCCTCTCTTTGGTATTGTCACCTTTGGCTATTTATACAAGCTCTCTCCCATTGCAATCTAGTTGGAGTTTGGGGTTTGTTGCTTGTAGTTGTATACTATTGTAACACTTTTCATTTGGAATAAAGAGACTTTGGAGGTCAAGAAGGTGTGGATGCTTTATGTCAATTTATGCTTTAATCTATGAGGTAATATTTGCCTAATTTATTCTTTGGATTTGTTATCTTGGCCTTTGAAAGGATGCTATCATCTTGTAGGATAGGATTTATCTAGCTTGTTGTTAATCCTATTGTTCATTTATATTTAGAGATTTTGATATGTATGCATGTTTTGGTTAACTAACATACTCTTCAAGTTTCTTGTGTAGGTGACACCATTTTTGCTAACAAGTTCATTTGCAAAATTTTAAAGCTTACAGGTTCTCATAGCTTGGAGTGGTGATGAAACTTGTTTGTCTCTTCACAACTTCAAGGATCTAAAGACTCAGTCCCTCCTTAGCTCATCTAAAGACTCCATTGCCCAAGGGTTTCAAGGCTACAATTTTCTCCCTTCACTCTTTCTCAAAGAAAATCTAAAATTTTTTGTTACTTTGTTGGAAATGCAAGTAGCTTAGATCTGTCTTTATTTCAAATTCCGAATATCTAAGTGTACATGCATAAGATAAACTAGATCCAAGTTTGTACTTTCAAGTTTCATCTAATTACTTAGATCTAGCATAGGAAAAGTCTCCTTTAGCATGTTTTTCTTTCAAAAAAAATTAGAAGTTAAAGGATAGTTCTTTTCCTAAAGCTTTTAATTCCATATTTGGCAATTAGAGTGTCTTTTTATTGTTGTTTTAAAACAGCAGAAAAAGACCCTAAGGAGACCAGCTCTTTAGTTTGCTCTTCTTAGTTCATTTTGCTAATTTTTACGCTAGTTTACTTAGTCAATTTTGGGGTTTTCCTACTAATAACCAAAGACGCTTCCAAAGTGTTTTTGAGCATCTTTTGTCTTTGTTTGCTTGTTGTTTTGGGCAGGTTTGCGAACAGATACAAGGAAATTCTATCTGTTATGGGCGGATTTGGAGCATCCGGGACCCCCGGGGGCACCCCCTTTCTACAATAAGAATTTGTAAAACATTGTAAAGACTTGTGACCCCCCTAATGAATGGTCACAAGTCACTCCCATAAAGATTTGTGCAAGTTCTTTAATAAAATCAGTGGGACTACAAGCTCTCACTCTTCACCCCCCCTGGGGGAACGGTGTTTTTGGTATTTGTCTTAATTTTGCAATTTTAGCTTAGATTCAACTTTCATAACTAAAGATAAGTTAAAAGTAATCTTTCAATTCATCACAAAGCACTGCAATCTTCACATAGATTAGATTTCATTTTTGGAAAGTAACAATTTCATTGCTAGATTAGTTTTATTTCTTGCAATTTCAAATTGGCAAATAAACCATCCCCTTAGCTCCTCGAAAGAGGCTTGGTCAGTGTGGATTAGTAATTAGTATAACATTTCAATTTCAGTTGTTTATTTCTTGTTTAAAATAAACAAATTCCCCTCAGCTCTCAGTGCGGTTCGTGACCCTTCCAGTTGCGAGCTAGTCTCGATCTGCTGGAAGTAAGTTTCATACACGCTGGGTTGGTCAGTGGTTGATAGATTAATTAGGACAATCTCTAAGTGGTATCATTTGTCTAAGACCTCTACCCTGAGTGGAGTGTGTCAAATCACCCGGCAACTCACCTTGTTGGATCTGCGGCACACCCGGTCGGCAAGTTTTAGATTGGTGAATGATACATAAGGAGGCCCAAACAATCTCATTAATTCAGCATCAATTTATCCTAATAAAACACATGAACTACATTGCCCACGATTCCCTTTTAGGCACTGGTCTCATTGTTTACACTCAACAAAGCCATAGGCTTCATTTTACTTTTGGGTTATCTATTTGAAGCAATTTTAATGTCACTTGCATCTAACAATTGTATCTCAGTATCCTTTTATGCAAGTATATGCTTATTGTTTATATCGTGGTGAATATTTAGTTTATGTTTTATCAATTTATGGTTGATTGTTGAAAAGAATAAACTACTAGATTTAATTTCTTGCACTTAGCTTAGTTCAAGCCTTAGTATATTTGTTGGGGACTACCCCCCTTGGCTTCGCTAGGAGTTGGCCTAGACGGAGGAGTTGAGGATTAGGTGACAGCACCTTAACTCTCACTTGCCCCCAAGGACACACCGAGTGGATTGAAGATTTCTTCCACGTCTCCCAGGTGCGTATAAGGCGACAACACGGCCCAGCCAATCTTGTGTTGTATGGCCCAGCAACTCAGCCCTAGTACGACCTCGATTCAACCCAACAACACGGCTTGTATGGCCCTCTAAAATGTGGCTTGTACGGCCACTTCAATTCGGCTTGTACAGCCCGTTCAACTCGTTGTTGTACAGCCTGCTAGACACAGCGTCTCCTTGGTTGTTGTACAGCCCTCTTTCGCCCAGCCAACAAGTCGCCCTCTTCCTCACCCCAAGCGCCCTCTTGCTCTTTGGCTTAATGTGTGTCCTTCACCCTTCTCATCAGCTCTTTATCTTTTTCATTCACTATATTTCCCTCTTAGGATCTTTCTAGAAGACTCCAGAAAATTCACTTAAGTGAAATATTTGTTTCCTAATTGAGAAACTTAGGAAATATGAGTAATAAAGCCAATAAAAATTATTCGACAATTTTTTATGCTTTTCCTATGTTAGACTTAAGATAAAAACAAAATGTTGATATGGGTATTAATTAAATGTCTTCGACATCCTTGGACTCTTAGGCCAATGCTGAGACACCTTCCAAGCTACAAATTTAACAATTAACACCTCCATGTACAAAGACCTTTCAATTTCATTATTCATCTATATGTTCATACCACCTATGTAAAGGCACTAAGTAAGGATCTCATAAAAACTCATTGGATTACCATGTTTCCAATTTCAACTATGTTACACATAACTATGAAAACCAAACATTCTTTTGGTTAGAATAAACAGTCCTTTGTCAAAGAAATGTCAATTCATTGATTAAGAAATAAAGGTCCTACAAACAAACACCATTAATGAAGATCAACAAACAAGATTCAAGTCTTCAGAAACAATGGAAATCTTTACCATTATCATGTTGCTAAACATGCAATCAGAATCAAAATATCAGTCTAGGACAATGAAAGCACTTGAAAATTCAAACTTAAACTCCAGACAAGAAATAAACAATCTTTCGTTACTCAATGCAACCAACTCAAACCTACATATATCATACATCTATTCACGAACTCCAAAAATCTCATATTATACCTCCATCATGCTATTGACAAACCATCTGGATAAAAACTGTATAAGGTTCAGCAAGAACAATTTGTTTACCTTCACCTGAATGGTAATGTCCTAATTCCCTGGTTGATGAAGCAATCTTCTCCAGAACAGCGTTCATCTAAAAATAACACAAAAAAAATAATATCTGAATAGAGGTTGAATGTAAAAAGTAAAGATGCAAAAGAAGATCATTGTAATGTTCAAATGCTAAACGAATGATGAATTCCCTTGTTTATTAGTACACTATGAACAGCACGGCATGAATGTGACCATGCTTCAGCATAATCTAATATTAGGGAAAGAGATGTGCTAACGTCTAATGACATGCATTAGTCCTAGTAACGTTCATGCCTAAAAAAGACAATCTGTTACTTGTAGTAATGTCCCAAGTAAAGATTATCACTAACATTGATCTCACAAGGTCACTATGAACTAGCTGCAATGGTGTTTTGGCTCTCATTGTTTTCTTGCTTTAAAACTTCTCCCGGCGATGCCTGCCAAAAACACAACCATCACATACACCATGCATGGGAGTAATAAGCTTAATGTTGGACCATGGCACCAACCTGGTCGTTAGCTGAAGGCCCCAGCAATTAAGACATTCAAATCACTCATGTCATAATTTGCTAACTTCGTCATCTGAAACAAATGCATGAGAATCACAGCCAGATGATGAGACCCATGCTAAGAAAACAAGAAGTGGTCGTTGAATTTCTACCAAGAAGAAGCTCCCAAACATCAGTATGCAAACTCTGCACTTGTGGCAAATGTTATGCATATTTGTGATCCATGGGCCTATAAGGGGGCTCAACGTAAGGACGAATGGGAGAATGCTATGCTAAATTAATAGAAATTGATAAAGAATAACACTTGGGTGTTGACCACTCTTCCTCCAGGTAAGAATTTTGTTGGTTGTAAATGGGTCTAAGACTCTAAAAGACAAAGATTACAGCCGATGATGAGATTGAGAAGCAGAAAGCACCATTGGTTGGCAAAGGGATTTTCAAGGAATGAAGGTATAGATTTTCATGACACCTGTGCCTCTGTCAAACTTGATACTATTCAGATTGTGATTTCTATTGCTGCCAAATTTAGATGGGATATACATCACATGGTTGTTAAGAGTGATTTCTTGCATGTAGTTTTGAATCAACTTCCTGCCTTTGCTCATAATGGAAAGAAATATTTGTTTACAGGTTGAAGAAATCATTATATGGGCTCAAGCAAGCTCCTGCAGCTCAGTATTAGGAAACTGATAACTATTTTCTGAGCCAACATTTTGTCCACAGTAATTTTGATCCTATTCTTCAGGTGAGAGATCCAGAGGGCACTAAGGCTCCTTCACTTGTACCCTCATTTGAGGCATTCTTCCAGGACTTTGGCCTTCGGCAGTCCTTGTACCTACACTTCAGCTTTGTATCTTAGATCTTTTAGATTAGATCTGC
>ML816379.1:88338-119187 GCA_009831015.1 Picea engelmannii | reverse complement strand
CACACCTACATCACTCATCCTTCTGACAGATATCGTGCTTGTTTCCAAACCAAGAATGTGTAGCACACCTTGAAGGGTTATTTTCCTCCCATCCTCTAGTGTTAGTCAGACTCTTCCAAGTCCAACAATTCTGGTTTTTGAGTCATACCCCAAGAACACATCACCCACATCATATCTGTCATACTCACAAAACCATTCTTTATGTGGTGTCATATGATAGGATTCTCCTGATTCGATCAACCAAACATCTTGATCCGACTGCGTACTGGTCGAATCTAGATACACATCACCTCCTTTTTCAGAGGTCATCTTTCTCTCATTCGACTGCTTCTTGTCGGATCCAACACTGGATTATTTTTCCTTCGACATACAATCCTTTTTATAATTCCCAGATTTACCTCATTTCCAACATCTTCACATTGAGTGAACTAGGGATTTAGATATACCCTTTGACTTGAAATTTCTATTGGATAATTTACCTTTATCTATGTCTATCGATCAAACTCTCACTACTAGATCATCTTTGGTCGATCCTTCCATGTTCTTCCAAAAACCAAGAATCAACCACGTCCTCTAGCACTAACGTGGTAGTATTACTCCCAATATACACGACTAAGCTATCCCAGGAGTCTGGAAAAGAACATAATAGGTTGATACACTTCTCCTCATCGGTGATATTAATATCCATAGATGATAAATAGCTTAACACAGTGTAAATTCATTTAAATTCTCAGTCACTGAACTTCCATCACTCATCCTCAGAAGATACAATTTCTTTATGAGAAACAACTTATTTACTAGATATTTAGACTGGTATAAGATTCCCATCTCATCCCACTATTTCTTGGTCAAATATTCACCCAAGACATTCAACAACATCAAATGATCTGCAAGACACATCCAAATTTTACTTCTTTCTCTTCTTTCGAGTTTCTCCCATTCTTCCGTCGACATTCCTGTTAGCGGGGTACCTGGACATACTGATGTCCATTGTTCTTGATCCATAAGAAGATATTCCATTTTAAGCTTCCAAAGCTCAAAATTTTGGCCATTTAAGTTTTCCATATCTATTCCGGAACTACTCGTCATTCGTTACCATGATCTTTAGCACAATTTATGACTTATGAATCTTATTGTACCTAGGGTTTGGTTCTCAGATTCAGGATTGGCAAATCAGGATCTGAAATTCTTGACAAAGCATATCACCGCTTTGAACCCTCACTTTTCAAGGAAAAACTAAGCTCCGATACCACATGTCAGGAAATGCAGGACACTTCCACAATAATCCTGGCATATGAGAAGAACAATTTAATCAAGAATGTAAATGACACAAGAAATCACACAGTACACCGATATTTTACCCTGAAACCCTTAACCAGGAGAAACCAACATTCCTTTGACCATTCTGATCTCTTGTTTTATTATTCAATAAGAATAAAAGGTTGCATGTCTAACCTTGGTCCACACCTAATACACAATCGACATCATACCCTCTTGCATAGGAAATAAAAACCCTGTAGCCAATTCGACTTACATATGCATGACCGACAAACTATACCTACACATGCATTAACATGAATATGTGTATTACATGATTACAAAATTATCCTTTACAACCTTACAACATGCCTCTTTATAGGATTTACAAAAATAAAAACCCTAAATATTGGCACCCCAAAATAGTTACAGATCTTTGCATATCATTGGCTACAAATCCCACAAATCTCAGGATTATGTTACAATCAACTTCCAAGTCGTGTTACCAGTTGACTATTAGTCGACCTTCATTTAGTATCTAGTCAGTCATCTCATGCCTACACTTGGACCTCTTGTCGGTTGACTTTGTCATCGATATATTGGACTTCAACTTTGCCAGGTTGACTCCCTCAAAATTCGACTTGTTGGCGATCCACCTCGACCTTGGACCGTTAGTCGATCTATCTCGACTTGACTTTCATCACAAAGAATATAACAACCCAACAAGAGTGACAACTTACCAAGGAATTGGCCAGGCCAATTGTGCACCCAATTCGCTTAGACCAATTCTCCATTATCCCACATCATCTAATGAAATTCAAGTTGAATTATTCATCACTTGAGGCGAAGTTTAATGTACACATAGAGAAAGTACTAGAGAGTGTCATCTGATCAACCTTTCCAATTCCATTAGAATGATGAGTTGTTTTCATGTCCATGTGGGAGTTTAATGCTTGTTGATAGTTGAACCAATCCATAGTAATGCACTGGGGGATGGAGGTACTATGGTATCCCATAACTAAGCTCTAAGGTATTATTTTCCCATTTGTCTGTGACAATGTTTAGGCCTCTTTCTACATGAAAGAAAGATGTATTAGAGAATAACACTAGTTATTTTTTTATTTAAGCTAATGATACTAAGACCTTGTTATCTATTTGATGGATTATACCTAGCATAAATTTAATGACCACCACGGAATCTTCAATGATCTTTAACTCCTTGATGTTTTCTTCTTTGGCTATAAGAATGCCCTGCAAAAGAGAATACTCCTTTGCTTGGTTATTAGTTACTTTTACAAGACCTTGTTCATAGGTTTCCCTAGTTTTTCCTCTTGGATCATAAAGGATCCCCCCTACACCTACCACCCCTAGATTCCTCTTTGAATCTCCATCAAAAACCAAGATAAATGACTTTTTATTTTTTCTCCATTCAAGAAACTCCTATGCATCCAGATGGATTTTCCATTGGCTATGATTAGTGTTCTTGGGGATGGGAAGAGCATAGGATGTTTTTTTCTTCCAAAATTGAGAAAAATAATCTTCCTCAACCCTCTCCAAGAACTGCATTTTATTCTTTGAGTATGAGATTGATGTATTTTTCCAGGACACCTTTGGCCTTTGATACACTAAAGGTGGTTTTTCCAATTTGATTAAATATAGTATTATCACGGGCTAGGAAGACCTTCCAATAGATATATTTTTGGATTTCTATCCATATTATTTCCAAGTCTCTTTTTTTATTAAATGACCCCCAATAGTCCTTTCTCCACATGATGAACATTTCTCTCCAATATGAGGATCTTCTCACCCAATGGTTGATTCTAATAAACACAAATAACCAAACCTCCTTTATAAACCAACATTCAAAAAACAAATGTTGTATAGTTTTTTCAGTAAATTGGTAAAGTGAGGACCTGGACTGACCATAAATTCCTTTTTTGTGGAAATTGTCTACTGCGAGGAGCTTACTATGTACCATTATCCAGTAAAAGATATTTATTTTTGGGAGCCCATTGTTGTGATAGATATGATTATAAATTGGGGATTGAGGGGGAAGAGGAAGAGATTGAATGTATTCTAAATATCAATATTTCACATAGTATTCAACATTGCACCATCTATTATAGCAAGATTTGCCTCACCATTGCTATATTTCACAGAGGGCCTTTTTCCATTTCCCTATGCAGGCTTATTATCCCTTTTTAATGAATCCAGAGATAAAAAATAACATTTTTTCCACATATACGTGCCCTATCAACTATACAACAAGCGTATACGCAGGTTGCTCCACTACAACCCACGTACATTGGGATTTGTGCCAGAAAATAAAAAAATGGAGTCGGGTTTCCATGTTACAACAAGAGATCTATGATCCTTGTCCTTCCATATATTGGAAACGTTCTGACTCTGCCCTTCAATTTCATTTTGAAGGCTATAAGAGCACAATTTCAAGCTATGGAAAGGGAGAGAAAGAATTCAACTTTGAGAGAAAAGTTACTCTGGAGAAATTACTTCATTTTGAGTCTGCATCCCTTTGTCCCTCAAGTCTGAACACAATGTTCATCCCCCAAGCTCTTTCCCTATTGTTGAGAGAACCTCGTTAACTCTCTCTTGTGAGCTTTCATTTGGTGGAGGCCCAGTTGGAAGGAAATTGGTTTCTTGGCTTTGAACCATGCCGACACGAAAGTCTATAATGTTGTCACTTCTATTGATCAATTATTAATAGAAATAATCCTTTCCCGTCCTATTGGTATATTGAAAATGTATGATTATTATCCATGGGCATGTTTGTAATTTTTATTGATGGATTATGCTATCTAATTTGCTAACCCCTTTATATCATCACTATATACTTTCTCTGCTCATTTGTTAAGAACTTATTGTAGGTATAAAGCTTTGGGTCGAAGTGCTCAACTGTGGAACACCATCGAACGTTGGATCGAGGTCGACCTCTTTCTTATTTTGCACATTAGTTTATATAGAATATGTTGGAATTGAGTTGATTTCTGAAGTCATACCTATCTGTTGTGGTTTACCCTTGGCCATAGAGAGTTTTTCTCTCGTAACAGAATTGGTGACTCCACCGGAGTTAATCACGAGGTTGCGTGAAGTTAGTTGAAGGGATAACCCCTGGATACTCGCCTAGCATTAGAGATATTTCTGTGGATTTATTTGTATTTAGGGATCTTGCTAGTGCCCATACCTCTGTGAGAGGCAATGCTTTGAAGGTTTTGGGATTTATTACCCTACCCATACAGTGATCCAAACTTACGAATGCTCGCTTGTGTATCGGTTATACAGTGGTTTATTAGTTTCTTGAATTATGTATCTCATAGGTTACTTGCGGGGGTTATTCTACTTGTATCCTAGGTCAAATAGAGGTCAAACAACACACAAACTTTATGGAGGATTACCCCTCCAGGGGGATTTGACCAATTGGTTGTTAATCCCATGAGGGCCTTCATAAATGATTATGTTACCTCCAAAATTTTGCAGGGAGTCTCAGGTCCCTCTTGGACGAGCCATACCTTCTTTAGTGAGGGTGGCCACACAGCCACTTTAGCCCATTTGCATGCATATTGGTCATTTGACGTTTTGGTATGCACTTTGATTATTAGTTGACCATAGGATTTTGTGTTGAGTCTTTGTTATCATGGATAGTGGAGTTCCTTTTTCTCCCTTGTTTACTTCTACCCCCATACTGGGTTCTTTGTTATGAATCAGAGACATTTGGGTTCCCCATACTAGATATGGCTAAAGATGTTTCTATGAAGAACATTCCATTATCTTCACTTCCTCATTTTCGTGGTATGTCGACAGAAGACCCTGACTCATTTTTATTTGAATTTGACATATTGTGTAGGAGCTATAACTACATAGATAATGCTCAAAAATTAAAACTTTTCCTAGACACACTAAAAGACTCTTCATTGCGGTGGTTCATGAGCTTAGGGGAACACACAATTTTGTCTTGGGATGGTATGAAGGAGACCTTCCTCCAGAAATACCAAGAGTACTGCAGACCTAGGGACGCTAGGAATGATATATTCAAAATGCAGCAATTGGAAGAGGAAAGCTTAGAAGACTACCTAGAAAGGTTCTTATACAATTACCAAAAGACTAAGCAGTTTTCCTTAGATACAACTATAGTTAGGACTGTCTTTCTAAAAGGTGTGAGGGACGATTGCATTGAAGTGTTAAACCTCATGAGTTCTGGGGACGTATACCAAAAACCATTTGCATACATAGAAGAGTATTGTAAAAGATACTCTCGCAGTCAAGCTAAAACAGGGAAAAGTATAAGGGACCCTACCAACAAAATTGCTAAACCCACATCCGGAGGTGTCACAAGGAATGAGCGAAGAAATCTATTGGAAAAATTTTAAATAGATATCCTACACACCATCATTTCCCAACTAGATACCATGAAAATTAAAAGAAAACAAGAGGAAGAAAATGTTGCGTTAGCAATTTTCTGTCATCAGTGTAGGAGGAAACACCCTGAAAAGGAATGCCCCATCAATGTTATAGAAATATATGGTATTTTCACAGAGGACCATCCTACTAATGAATTCCCTTCTCTTCCCAGACTCAAGGCCATGTTCAAGGGAGGAGGAGAACCTGAGACATCCTACCCCCCTAAGAGACCATGGAGACAACAAAACCCCATCATATTTGCCGACCCAATTACACAATACCCCCAATAGCAATGGTTACCCCCCATGTCTTATCCTCAGTGGTCAACACAAACCCAACCTTGGCAACAGGGGTGGAGAGGACCTGTATATGGAAATGTCCCCTTTCAACCAACAAATTTTCCCACCTATCCACAATATCCTTCGAATATTTCACAATTTCTTCCAGGATTTAACCCCCCTGCTCTTCTTCCACCCCCACAACCACAAAAACCATTTGCGTTACCCATGAATCCAAATATGCAGCAACCAATGCAAGTTGCACCCATCCAAAACCCTCCTTGACCTACTCCTATTCCTTCACAACCTATACCTAACCCAAATAACAGACCGACACAACCTATACAAAACGTTGAACTACAAACCTTTCCTACATATGTAATAACGCCAGCTCTATTTAATGGAATTGAATTAAGATCAGGAATGATTGAAAACAAAACAAATCCCACTATGGTTATTCAAGAGGAACAAGTACATAATCACACAAACCAAGAAGAACAAATAGATGTCCAAACAGTTCAAAGAGAAGAACAGATGACTAATCCATTGAACGGAAAAATAAACACTCGAACACCACAAGAAATCCCTTCTCCCAACTCCCTTGCAGCAGAAACACCCCATGAAATGAATCCCCCTTACCCAGAAAGGCTTCTTGTAAAGAAAACTGAGGAACCTCTAGAACATAATCTAGAGACTCAACTCCAGAATATATGTGTAAAGATCCCACTACTACAAGCCATTAAAGACATACCTATCTATGCTAAAATTGTAAGGGACCTTTGCATTAAAAATCCAGGGAGAAAAAGGAAGGAACCTCCTGTCATATGGGTGGTAGGGAAATTATCCAAATTTATGATAGAGATGCCTTCCAAGTATAGTGATCCAAGGAACCCAGTGGTAACCATAGAAATCAATGGTGTTTCCTTACCTAGCACATTGATCGATCTAGGGGAAACAATAAATGTGATGTCAGTAAACACTATGAAAACACTGCAACTAGATCACTTAATACATACACAAACCTTGCTACAACTTGCAGATAAGTGAGTCATCACACCAGCAGGAAGTTTAGATGATATAATAGTGACATTGGCCTCATGGGAATACCCTGTGTATTTCTTGGTAATCCATCCCAAATCCCCCAAACCAAGACACCTAGTGGTACTAGGCCGACCTTGGTTGGCAACTGATGCATTCATTAGTTGTCGATCTGGAGAAATGACAATTTCCAATGGCACTCAAAGTCAGAAACTTATCCTTTTTCCCCCCGCCCAGCCAGCCACTGAAGTTCCTCTCTGGTTGGAGAATCCTTATGGGGAGGAGGATTGTACTCAACCCTTATTGACACTTGAACAAGTAAAAGGAGTACAAGAACACTCTGAGGATCAAATCCTAAGTCTATTCTTGGTTGCATCGGCATGCATTGACTATCCCTAATCTTTCCCTAGTTACACACACATCTTTAGCCATGAATTTCAAGATATTTGGCACCCTTCCACTTCTACAATAGGAACTCTTTCACAAGCAGAGAAAGGGAATGAATCTGTTGTCCAAGATGTAGAAATTAGTCCCAAAAAGTCCCTGTATATCAATGCTAGCCTAGAAACAGATCAACAACAAAAGATGGAACAAATGATTCAAGGGCATTCTGATGCGTTTGCATGGGATTACTCTGACATGAAAGGGATCCACCCAGATACATGTATGCATCATATTTACACTAATGACCAGCTCAGACCTATCCGACAGCCCCAGAGAACAATGAACCCAGCCTTGAAAGATATAGTAAAGGAAGAACTCCAAAAACTCCTACAAGACAGTTTCATTTACCCTATATCAGATAGCAAATGGGTCTCCCCATTAATTATTGTACCAAAGAAAAACAGGAAATGGAGGATTTGTGTGGACTTTTGAGAACTAAACAAGGCCACCTATAGGGACTACTTCCCTTTACCTTTCATAGATTAGGTCTTGGATACCTTATCTGGGAAGAGGTACTTTTCTTTCCTGGATGGGTTTAGTGGTTACAACCAAATACAAATTTCACCAGAAGACCAGGATAAGGCTACGTTCACCTGTCCTTGGGGAACCTATGCCTATAGGGTTCTTCCCTTTGGGTTATGCAATGCCCCTGCTACCTTTCAAATGGATGTCTTGGCTATTTTCTCCGATCTGACCAATTATTGTGTGGAATTCTACATGGATGACTTCACGGTATATGGGGATGATTTCCAACAGGCATTGGATAATCTAAAGAAGGTACTGGTTAGATGTAAAGAGACCAACCTCTCACTCAGTCACAAAAAATTGAGAATGCTACTTACTGAAGGAATTGTTCTAGGTCACCACATCTCTGGTACTGAAATAAGAGTAGACCCTGCCAAAATCGACATTATTTCCCAAATTAATATCCCTAGTTCACAAAAGGAAATAAAAAGTTTCTTAGGGCATGTTGGCTACTATAGGAGGTTTATTCAAAATTTTACAAACCCATTTGCCCCTCTTTTTCAAACTACTAACGAAAGATGTTGAATTCTATTAGGATGAGAAATGCCAAATCTCCTTTGAAATCTTAAAAACAAAACTTTCAAGTGCTCCTGATTTGAGAGGTCCAAACTGGTCTCTTCCTTTCCATATCTGTACAGATGCCTCAGATACCGCCTTGGGAGTTGTTTTAGGACAAAGGGAAGGGTAGATTCCTTATTCTATATACTTCATTAGTAAGAACCTCTCACCTACTGAAGCAAACTATATTGTCACAGAGAAAGAATTTTTATCAGTAGTACATGCCATCAACAAGTTTAAACACTATATAACAGGATACGAAGTTTTTGTGCACACTGACCACTCAGCTATCAGATTTCTAATGAATAAACCCGTCACAAATGCTAGAGTAACTAGATGGTTGTTGTTACTACAAGAATTTAATATCACTATCATAGATAGGCCTGGAAGGGACAACTTGGTTGTTGATTTCCTATCTAGACTTATCCATATAGGTGACAATACTCCAGTAGATGATGATTTTCTTGATTAGAATTTATTTGCCATTTCTACTTTCACCCCTTGGTATGCATATGTAGCCAACTATTTGGTAACTGGCAAGCTACCTCAAGGTATGACATCCAGAGAAAAATAGAGAATCATTCAGCTAAGTGCCAATTATATGTGGCATGAGGATACCCTATACCGAACGAGACATGATTTGGTAATTAGAAGATGTGTCTGGGAAGAAATGCAGGATATCTTCAGAGCCTGCCATGATGGCTCATGTGGAGGCCACTTTGCTGACAAAAGGACAACTTATAAAATCCTACAATCTGGCTATTATTGGCCGACCATTTTTAAATATGCAAAGAACTACATGGCCAGCTGCAATGATTGCCAAAGAATGGGAAAACCTACATCAGTCGATGAAATGCCAGTTCAAGCCCAAGTAGTAATCGAACCCTTTGGAAAATGGGCCTTAGATTTTGTAGGACCTATCAATCCCATGTTCCGCAGAAGAAAATACATATTAGTTTGCATGGACTATGTAACAAAATGGGTAGAAGCCAAGGCCCTGTATTCAACTAATGAACAATCTGTGGTAGACTTTCTCTTTGAGAAAATTTTCACTCGTTTCGGGGTGCCTCGAGAAATAGTCACTGACCAAGGAACACAATTCACCTCAAATTTGGTCAAGGCTCTTATCGAACAATACAAGATCAGACACAAAAAATATTCACCTTATCACCCCCAAGCCAATGGCCAAGTGGAATCGACCAACAAGGTGATAGAGGCCATCCTGACCAAGACTATTCAGCTGCATCACAAAGAATGGGATGATAGGTTGTTGGAAGCCTTGTGGGCCTATAGAACAGCCTGGAGAAATACTATAGTCCATACACCTTATGATTTGGTGTATGGGAAGCAAGTACTACTGCCCATAGAGTTTCAGGTAAAGACCTTCAAAACTTCCATGCAATTAGGAATGGACCTTAACGAAGCTTATAAATAGAGGCTATTACAATTGAATGAGCTTGATGAGATAAGACGGGATGCTCTACAAAGAACCACTCTGATATAAGAGAAAAGGACCAAATGGCACAATAAGTACATTAAAAAAAAGTCCTTCCACCCAGGTGATTGGGCTCTCCTATATGATAGCAGGTTCAAAATTTTTAAAGGCAAACTGTCTACTAGATGGATGGGGCCCTATGAGGTTGATACAATCTATGAAAATGGTGCAGTGAGGATAAAAAATATTGATGAAGATCAGAATTCCCTTGTGGTGAATGGACATCAGTTGAAGGTTTATCATAAACCTCTGCCAAAGGAGGATTTTGTCAAAAATGTTCTTCAGACTTCTGAAATGCAACTGGTAAGCAAGAGGGTTTCCCCTCCCACTGACCTACTCTAGTAAGTTCAAATTGCATAAATTCATTTTCTGTACATAGGTGTGTCATGAGATGAAGTTTTTCATATTTTTAACTAACAAAGACAAAAGAAAAAATGGTGGTATTCTCATGTAGATAAACAAATAAGGAGGACCACTACTAGAGAGAGATTCTTCTTTAAGTTTTTCAGACTCTTTAAAATTGAAAATACCGGCAAGCAGGAACTGGATCCGGCTCGATAAAAATCCATGGGATAGTATAGAGAGTCTTCTTTAAGTTTTTCAGAATCTTTAAAATTGAAAATACCGGCGAGCAAGAACTGGCCCGGGCTCGATAAAAATCCACGGGACAATATAGAGGGTTTCCTTTAAGTTTTCCATACTCTATAAAATTGAAAATACCGGTGAGAATTAACTAATTTGGGCTCGATAAAAATCCACAGAAAAGTAGTAGTTATGATTATTATTATTATTGTTATAAAAGAGGAAATGCCAGCAAAAGCATGGTCACCTTGGTTTCATCTCAGTCACTGGCCATTACAGAATACCCTCCTGTTACAAATCTTTCCAACATTATTCATCTATAAACTTTGGCAACTATAGGGTTTTCCAGACGAATTTGACCACAGAACACCAACTATTCCTATAAATCTCTGTCACCAGAATCAATGTCCATATTTTTAAGCTCCAGAAAAATGTTCATTTTTGTGCCTATCTCGCATCAATGATCACCTCTATGTGATCTGGCACTCAGGTAATCCCGTATCAACTACAAAATATACACACAGGTGATCTGGTACTTAGATAATCCGGTACTGGTAAGAATATGACGAGTAACTTTCATCATTTTTTCAAGTCGCTGCCCAATTATTAGTACTAGGATATACATATTTGACACTTTTTGTTCATATTATTTAGGAATTAGACTAAATATGCATTTAGAACATCTGATTTCTCTTGGATCATGACGTACCCCTGTTTCTGTCATGAATCTCTGTAGAAATATTATACCTCACCTCCCTGAGGAGGAAGTGTCCTACAAAATATCAAGAGTGCAAAGTCATGATGTATTTTATCAGATCAAACTCATACTCCCTATGTCTATCCAGTAAATAAACCCCACAATTTGTTGTCGTACTATACATGAACCATGACTCACAACATATCGAGTAATGATCCTCACCAATTTCATATACACAAGTCCCGATCATAACGACCATATGCTTCCATGGATATCGTCTGACACCAAACCGAAAATCGTTCGTATATCCTACCTACCTCACCATATCATCATGAGTATCAACGTGACCATTGTAATCTACACTTCCATTCATAAACACTCTTCTGGATGGCTCTACCATCCAGATGAGTGGTATTTACCGTTGTTGTTACACCATCTACAGACATCCTATGCCTCTGTATCCCTTGTAAGTTTCTCTTGACCGATAATCTATCATCCGATACTCAATCCTTGACCCTCTGTCTGTGCTTTATCTACCCGAGAGAATTGTTTAATCCAGCATGGGGGTCGACAGGTATGAGCCCATATTTCAAATATATAGATAAACAACAGAGTCTCAGGCTTGCAAGAACAAATATGAACAAGCAGGGTGGGTGCCATTCTTGGATAAATTTAAAGGTCATCATGAGGGAATTTCTCTCACCTTTGCGCAGACATATGATGGAGAAAATGTGCAGCTTGGGGATATGAAGTTAATAATTATAGAGGCTACTATAGCAGAAGCTACTGGTCTCCCGATGGATGGATAAAAATACTTCAAGAGAGTAATCATGGACAAAAAGATCTGCCAACAATTCCTCAAGCCAAAAAATCATGACCCCGATTGGACCAAGGGTGTCCCTCGAAGCTATATTAAAGAAGAATATTGGACGATGCTTATAAGTCTGCAGAAATTCCTCACCTACGAGGGAAGGTATGTCGTGACCTTCATTTATCATTTAAATCTTTTATCACATTTCGAGGGAGGACCACAGATTAACTTTCCCCACTTTTTATGGATGAGTTTAAAGAAAATGGCAAGAGGGGTGAGGTCAGTTTCCAAGAAACCTGAGACCATCCTTCATCATCATGGTTTAATCAAATTTTTGGTTGTTCATGCTTTAACAACACAAGGGGGAAGTTGGAAGCAGTTACTCCAATAAAGTTTCACTCAAGAAAAATCTAAGTCGGTCGAGTCAAAGGAGGCAGGGACACACAGTGAGGGCTCTAGCAGAAAAGTAAAGAAAGAAAAAAAATGACATCATGAGGTAAAGAAGACACTACCATGCCCAACTCATCTCAGCCCATTGAGAAATCAATGACAGAAAAATCAAAGGGTCCAATTGTGCAAGAAGTTTTTGGCTAGCAGTTTTGATAACATTGCATGAGGACATGCAATATCTTCAGCATGGGGGAAATGTTGAGTCTCTATTTTGACATAAGATAATTCCCTATCCTACCCTATATCTAAGATTTTTGCCTCTATTATAAACCTATACTGGACTACTCCCTCCCCAAATACATGCCTAATAGCTATGTCATGACTAGAAGAGGTAATTGATGATTTGAAGCATGTTTGTTTAAATTTCTTAAATTAATTCGATTGAAAGTGTTTTATTTTGTATAATCCTAATAATTTCATTTATGAGCAGTCTATCCGGCACTACCAGACACCGTATAATCTGGTACCAAATTCATTTTGGTACTCAAGACAGCTTTAATCCAGTACCAAACCCATTTTGGTACCAAGATGTGTGCTATTTCGGTACTACCTGCTCTGCTCTATTCCGGTACTAGACTCATGACTGTGTGCAATTCGGTACGAGAACCTCTGTTTGCAGAATGCGCTGGTTGGACCAGGATAATGGTGAATATTTCGAGAAGACAGATGGATAGAAGTGCCCAAGTCAGTTTTTCAGTTGCAAGAGACTCGATCGTTCATGCACTTCGTGTCATGAGGATGGAGTCGATTCCTAAAAAGTTGATGTAAATCCTAAATGAGACATTTCTCAAACTGTTTAATTCTTATCCATAGATATAGATAGTATTATCTTACCTTATATAAGGAATGTTGTATAGATGATAGGAGATGGATAATAGAGAATGAAAATTATGTTGCAAGAACCAGACAATACTTATTATTGTCGTGTATGGAGTAAAGATAGTTGATCCAATTTACCAGTTGAATTAATACAGAAAATCTTCATGTTGATTCTCGGATGTGAGTGAAAAATTTTAGTCTGTTATTTCCTTAAGAGGTTCCTAGTTGGTTCGGCAAGGTCCCAATGCCCCAACTAAGGTAAACCTCCTTGTATACATTCTGTGTGTTTGTGTGGATAGTTTACAACAGTGTGTCTGTGATTGATCTTTATTCCATTTTCCATATTGAGCATTGAGTTAATCGTTTTTGGAATGGTGTGAATAAACAAGTGTTAGATCAAATAGGCATTTCATTCTTAGATGTTGAAGGTAGTTGTTTCCTAATTTGAAGTGTGAGACTGATCTATTTTTTCATGACTGCAATAGACCTAGTATCGCAAGGGACCAGGAGGCTTTGTATTTCATCTTCATGTGCTGTAATAAAGTCTTTCCATGATACTGAACCTCCCTTGTGTTGGTTTGATTAAATTACATGATGTTGAAGTTGGCTTTTGTTTTGAATGGTTGGAATTGATTGTTTTAATTGTTACAGGAGACAAGCTTCTTAAAGTTCATCTTTCCAATTCAAGCGCTTGAAATGAACAGACTTGTTTCTCTAGGACTACGTCTCTTTGATTGATTGATTGTTTAAGTTTCATTATTAGTTTTCCCTGCTAGGTTCAAAGAATATTTTGGAGTATTTGGAAATCTTAGAAATAGGATTTTTATGTTATTAATTATTTCCTATATGCAACAGACTTAGGTAGGTTACTTGTTCTCGGCACATATGGTGTAATGACTCTTTCGATTACAAATCCCAGATTGACATTTAAATGAGTGTGAGATATGCATTGAACATATTGATGCACCAACATTTTGGTGTCGTTGCCAGGGAGTTGTAAACGGTAACAGGTAGCATCTTTTTATTTTTGATTTGATGAAGTATTGGATTGGATTTGAGGATAATCTGAGGGCAAGGAGAAGATGGTAAGACAGAAGGTAAGAACCTGCGCATCCACTTTGGTGGGGTTACTCCAAAGTCAGGTTGTCCTCCTACCTGTAATTAGGAATTTGCGTTTTCATTGATTTCATTTTTTATGAGTAGGTACCGAGATAATAAAGGTAGATTTATTGCTCCTAAAATCTAAGAAAAACTAGAAAAACAAACAACAAAGAAACCCCCCCCTTATACTAATTCATCGAAAACTTGTGCAGGAAAAATTCTTAGAGGAGAGAGCTCAAAGGTAGCAATTGCAACAACAACAAAAAGCACCATATCTGAAGCCACTGTTCAAATTAAAGACATAAGGCAACAAGGAAGGGAGGAAGCACTGGCGACCCCATCCAAAGGAGAAACTGGAAAAGAAGTGGTAATAGAAGAGGTTGCATCTACTATTGGAAGGCCACACAAAACCTTGGAACCATCAAAGATACTAGGTAACCCGGTGGTGGAACCATCACTCAATGGAGAGAATTCACCACCTCCCTACATATTGCTTGGAAACATGGAAGAAGTGGAGGTAAACGTAGCCAATGAAACAAAGACATTTGGGTTCCCCATACTGGATATGGCTAAAGATGTTTCTATGAAGAACATTCCATTATCTTCACTTCCTAATTTTTGAGGTATGTCGACAGAAGGCCCTGACTCGTTTTTATTTGAATTTGACATATTGTGTAGGAGCTATAACTACACAGATAAAGCTAAAAAATTAAAACTTCTCCTAGCCACACTAAAAGACTCGGCACTGCGGTGGTTCATGAGCTTAGGGGAAAACACAATTTTGTCTTGGGATGGTATGAAGGAGACCTTCCTCTAGAAATACCAATATTACTGTAGACCTAGGGAAGCTAGGAATGATATATTCAAAATGCAGCAACTGAAAGAGGAAAGCTTAGAAGACTACCTAGAAAGGTTCTTATACAATTACCAAAAGACTAAGCAGTTTTCCTTAGATACAGCTACAGTTAGGACTGTCTTTCTAAAAGGTGTGAGGGACAATTGCATTAAAGTGTTAAACCTCATGAATTCTGGGGATGTATACCAAAAACCATTTGCAGACATAGCAGAGTATTGTAAAAGATACTCTTGCAGTCAAACTAAAATGAGGAAAAGTATAAGGGACCCTACCAACAGAATTGTTAAGCCCACATCCAGAGGTGTCACAAGGATTGAGCTAGGAAATCTGTTGGAAAAATTTAAAACATATATCCTACACACCATCATTTCCCAAATAGATACCATGAAAATTAAAATAAAACAAGAAGAAGAAAATGTTGCGTTAGCAATTTTCTATCATCAGTGTAGGAGGAAACACCCTGAAAAGGAATGCCCCCTCAATGTTATAGAAATTTGTGGTATTTTCACAGAGGACCATCCTACTAATGAATGCCCTTCTCTTCCCAGACTCAAGGCCATGTTCAAGGGAGGACGAGAACTTGAGACATCCTACCCCCCTAGGAGACCATGGAGACAACAAAACCCCAGCATATTTTCCAACCCAATTACACAATACCCCCAACAACAATGGGTACCCCCCATGTCTTATCCTCAATGGTCAACACAAACCCAACCTTGGCAACAGGGGTGGATAGGACCTGTATATGGAAATTTCCCCTTTCAACCAACAAATTTTCCCACCTATCCACAATATCCTTCGAATATTTCACAATTTCTTCCAGGATTTAACCCCCCTGCTCTTCTTCCACCCCCACAACCACAACAACCACTTGCATTATCCATGAATCCAAATATGCAGCAACCAATGCAAGCTGCACCCATCAAAAACCCTCCTTGACCTACTCCTATTCCTGCAAAACCTATCCCTAACCCAAATAATAGACCGACACAACCTGTAAAAAACGTTGAAGTACAAACCTTTCCTACATATGTAATAATGCCAACTCTGTTTAATGGAATTGAATTAAGATCAGGAAGGATTGTAAATAAAACAAATCCCACTATGGTTATTCAAGAGGAACAAGTGCATAATCACACAAACCAAGAAGAACAAATAGATTTCCAAACGGTTCAATGAAAAGAACAGATGAATGATCCATTGAACGAAAAAAGAAACACTCCAACACCACAAGAAATCCCTTCTCCCAACTCCCTTGCAGTAGAAACACCCCATGAAATGAATCCCCCTTACCCAGAAAGGCTTCTTGTAAAGAAAACTGAGGAGCCTCTAGAACATAATCCAGAGACTAAACTCTGGAATATATGTGTAAAGATCCCACTACTACAGGACATTAAAGACATACCTATCTATGCTAAAATTGTAAGGGACCTTTTCATTAAAAATCTAGGGGGAAAAAGGAAGGAACCTCCTGTCATACGGGTGGTAGGGCAGTTATCCGAATTTATGACAGAGATGCCTTCCAAGTATAGTGATCCATGGAACCCAGTGGTAACCATAGAAATCAATGGTGTTTCCTTACCTAACACATTGATCGATATAGGGGCAACAATAAATGTGATGTCAGTAAACACTATGAAAACACTGCAACTAGATCACTTAAGACCTACACAAACCTTGCTAGAGCTTGCAGATAAGTGAGTCATCACACCAGTAGGAAGTTTAGATGATATAACAGTGACATTGGCCTCTTGGGAATACCCTGTGGATTTCTTGGTAATCCATCCCAAATCCCCCAAACCAGGACACCCAGTGGTACTAGGCTAACCTTGGTTGGCCACTGCTGATTCATTCATCAGTTGTCGATCTGGAGAAATGACAATTTCCAATGGCACTCAAAGTCAAAAACTTATCCTTTTTCCCCCCGCCCAACCAGCCACTGAGGTTCCTCTCTGGTTGGAGAATCCTTATGGGGAGGAGGACTGTACTCAACCCTTATTGACACTTGAACAAGTAAAAGGAGTACAAGAACACTCTGAGGATAAAATCCTAAGTCTATTCTTGGATGCTTCGGCAGGCATTGACTATCCCCAATCTTTCCCTAATTACACACACATCTTTAGCCCTAAATTTCAAGAAATTTGGCACCCTTCCACTTCTACAATAGCCACTCTTTCACAAGTAGAGGAAGGGAAGGAATATATTGTCCAAGCTATAGAAATCAGTCCCAGAAAGTCCTTGTATATCAATGCCAGCCTAGAAACAGATCAACAACAAAAGCCGGTACAATGATTCAAGGGAAATACGATGCGTTTGCATGGGATTACTCTGACATGAAAGAGATCCACCCAGATACATGTATGCATCATATTTACACTAATGACCAGATCAGACCTATTCGACAACCCCAAAGAAGAATGAAACCAACCTTGAAAGATATAGTAAAGGAAGAACTCCAAAAAATCCTACAAACCAATTTCATTTACCCTATATCAGATAGCAAATGGGTCTCCCCATTAGTTATTGTACCAAAGAAAAATGGGAAATGGAGGATTTGTGTGGACTTTCGAGAACTAAACAAGGCCACCTATAGGGAATACTTCCCTTTACCTTTCATAGATCGGGTCTTGGATACCTTATCTAGGAAGAGGTACTTTTCTTTCCTGGACGGGTTTAGTGGTTACAACCAAATACAAATTTCACCAGAAGACCAGGATAAGACTATGTTCACCTGTCCTTGGGGAATCTATGCCTATAGGGTTCTTCCATTTGGGTTATGCAATGCCCCTGTTACTTGTCAAAGGGCTATCTTGGCTATTTTCTCCATTCTGACCAATGATTGTTTGGAGTTATACATGGATGACTTCATGGTATATGGGGATGATTTCCAACATTCATTGGATAATCTAAAGAAGGTACTGGTTATATGTAAAGATACCAACCTCTCACTCAGTCACAAAAAATCGAGAATGTTGCTTACTGAAGGAATTTTTCTAGGTCACCACATCTCCGGTACCGGAATAACAGTAGACCCTGCCAAAATCGACATTATTTCCCAAATTAAGATCCCTAGTTCACAAAAGGAAATCATAAGTTTCTTAGGGCATGCTGGCTACTATAGGATGTTTATTCAAAATTTTACAAACCTAGTTGCCCCCCTTTTCAAACTACTAACAAAGGATGTTGAATTCTGTTGGGATGAGTAATGCCAAATCTCCTTTGAAATCTTAAAAAACAACTTTAAAGTTCTCCTGCTTTGAGAGGTCCAAATTGGTCTCTTCCTTTCCATATCTGTACAGATGCCTCAGATACCACCTTGGGAGTTGTTTTAGGACAAAGTGAAGGGCAGATTATTGATGCTATATACTTCATTAGTAAGAACCTCTCACTTGCTGAAGAAAACTATACTGTCACAGAGAAATAATTTTTATCAGTAGTACATGCCATCAACAAGTTTAAACACTATATAATAGGATATGAAGTTTTTGTGCACACTGACCACTCAACTATCAGATTTCTAATGAATAAACCCATCACAAATGCTAGAGTAACTAGATGGATTTTGTTACTACAACAATTTAATATCACTATCATAGATAGGCCTGGAAGAGACAACTTGGTTGTTGATTTCCTGTCTAGACTTATCCTTACAGGTGACACTACTCCATTAGATGATGATTTTCCTAATGAGAATTTGTTCGCCATTTCTACTTTCACCCCTTGGTATGCAGATGTAGCCAACTATTTGGTAACCGACAAGTTGCCTCAAGGTATGACATCTAGAGAAAAAGAATCATTCAGCTATGTGCCAATTATATGTGGCATGAGGATACCCTATATCGAACGGGACATGATTTGGTAATCAGAAGATGTGTCCGGGGAGATGAAATGAAGGATATCTTCAGAGCCTACCATGATGGCCCATGTGGAGGCCACTTTGCTGACAAAAGGACAGCTTATAAAATCCAACAATCTGGCTATTATTGGCTGACAATTTTTAAAGATGCAAGGAAATACGTGGTCGGCTGCGATGATTGCCAAAGAATGGGAAAACCTACATCAGTCGATGAAATGTCAGTCCAAGCCCAAGTAGTAATCAAACCCTTTGAAAAATGGGCCTTAGATTTTGTAGGACCTATCAATCCCATGTTCCGCAGAAGAAAATACATATTAGTTTGCATAGACTATGTAACAAAATGGGTAGAAGCCAAGGCCCTGTATTCAGCTAATGAACAATCTGTGGTAGAATTTCTCTTTGAGAAATTTTTCACTCGTTTCGGGGTGCCTCGGGAAATAGTCACTGACCAAGGAACACAATTCACCTCAAATTTGGTCAAGGCTCTTACCGAACAATACAAGATCAGACACAGAAAATCTTCACCTTATCACCCCCAAGCCAATGGCCAAGTGGAATCAACCAACAAGGTGATAGAGGCCATCCTCACCAAGACTGTTCAGCTTCATAAAAATGACTGGGTTGATAGGTTGTCAGAATCCTTGTGGGCCTACAGAACATCCTGGAGAAATACTACAGGCCATACACCTTATGAGTTGGTGTATGGGAAGTAGGTATTACTGCCCATAGAGTTTCAGGTAAAGACCTTCAGAACTTCCATGCAATTAAGAATGGACCTAAACGAAGCTCATAAATAGAGTCTATTACAATTGAATGAGCTTGATGAGATAAGACAAGATTCTCTACAAAGAACCACTCTGATACAAGAGAAAAGGACCAAAATGGCATGATAAGTACATTAAAAAAAATTCCTTCAAGCCAGGTGATTGGGCTCTCCTATATTATAGCAGATTCAAAAATTTTAAAGGAAAACTGTCTACCAGATGGATGGGACCCTATGAGGTTGATACAGTCTATGAAAATGGTGTAGTGAGGATAAAAACTATTGATGAAGATCAGAATTACCTTGTTGTGAATGGACATCGACTGAAGGTTTATCATAAACCTCTGTCAAAGGAGGATTTTGTCAAAAATGTTCTTCAGACTTTCGAAATGAAACTGGTAAGAAAGAGGGTTTCCCCTCCTTCTGACCTACTCTAGTAAGTTCAAATTTCATAAATTCATTTTCTGTACATAGGTGTGTCATGAGATGAAGTTTTTCTTATTTTTAACAAACAAAGACAAAAGAAAAATTGGTGGTATTCTCAAGTAGATAAACAAATAAGGAGGACCACTACCAGAGAGAGAGTCTTCTTTAAGTTTTTCAGACTCTTTAAAATTGAAAATATCGGCGAGAAGGAACTGGGTTGGGCTCGATAAAAATCCATGAGACAATATAGAGAGTCTTCTTTAAGTTTTTCATAATCTTTAAAATTGAAAATACCGGCAAGCAGGAACTGGCCCAGGCTCGATAAAAATCCATGGGACAGTATAGAGAGTTTCCTTTAAGTTTTTCAGACTCTATAAAATTGAAAATACCAGAGAGAATTAACTAATTTGGGCTCGATAAAAATCCACAGAAAAGTAGTAGTTAGGATTATTATTATTGTAATAAAAGAGCAAATGCCAGCAAAAGCATGGTCACCTTGGTTCCATAAGAAAAGGAGTTATGTCATCTCAGTCACTAGCCATTACAGAATACCCTCTTGTTACAAATATTTCCAACATTATTCCTCTATAAACTTTGGAAAATACAGGGTTTTCCAGAAGAATTTGACCACAGAACACCAACTATTCCTATAAATCTCTGTCACCAGAATCAATGTCCAGATTTTTAAGCTTCAGAAAAATGTTCATTTTTGTGCCTATCTCGCATCAATGATCACCTCTATGTGATCTGGCACTCAGGTAATCCCGTATCAACTACAAATTCTACACACATTTGATCTAGTACTTAGATAATCTAGTACTAGTAAGAATATGATGGGTAACTTTCATCATGTTTTCAAGTCGCTATCCAATTATTAGTACTAGGATATACATATTTGACACTTTTTCTTCGTATTATTTAGGAATTAGACTAAATATGAATTTAGAACATCTGATTGCTCTTGGATCATGATGTACCCCTGTTTCTGTCACGAATCTCTGTAGAAATATTAGACCTCACCTCCCTGAGGAGGAAGTGTCCTGCGAAATATCAAGAGTGCAAAGTCATGATGTATTTTATCAGATCAAACTCATACTCCCTCTGTCTATCCGGTAAATAAACCCCACAATTTGTTTCCGTACTATACATGAACCACGACTCACAACATATCGATTAATGATCCTCACTGATTTCATATACATAAGTCCCAATCATAACGACCATATCCTTTCGTGAATATCGTCCGACACCAAGATGAAAACCATTAGTATATCTGAACTACCTCACCATATCATCATGGGTATCGACATGACCGTTGTAATCTACACTTCCATTCAAAAACACTCTTCTGGATGGCTCCGCCATCCAGATGAGTGTTATTTATTGTTGTTGTTACACCATCTACAGACACCCTATGCCTCTGTATCCCTTGTATGTTTCTCCCGACCGATACTCTATCATTCGGTACTCAATCCTTGACCCTTTGTCCATTATTTATCCACCCGAGAGAATTGTTTAAGATAGCATGGGGGTCGACAGGCATGAGCCCATATTTCAAATATACATAGAAACATCAGAGTATCAAGATTGCAAGAACAAATATGAACAAGCAGGGTGGGTGCCATTCTTGGAGAAATTTAAAGGTCATCATGAGGGAATTTCTCTCGCCTTTGAGTAGACATATGATGGAGAAAATATGCATCTTGGGGATATGAAGTTAACAATTATAGAGGCTACTATAGCAGAAGCTATGGGTTTGCCGATGGCTGGAAAAAAATACTTCAAGAGAGTAATCGTGGACAAAAAGCTCTTCCAACAATTCCTCAAGCCAGAACATCACAACCCCGATTGGACCAAGGGCGTCCCTCAAAGCTATATTAAAGAAGAATATTAAATGATTCTTATAAGTCTGCAGAAATTCCTCACCTGTGAGGGAAGGTATGCCATGACCTTCATTTATCATTTAAATCTTTTATCACATTTCAAGGGAGGACCATAGATTAACTTTCCCCACTTTTTATGGATGAGTTTAAAGAAAATGGCAAGAGGGGTGAGGTCAGTTTCCAAGAAACCTGAGACCAACCTTCATCATCACGGTTTAATCAAACTTTTGGTTGTTCATGCTTTAAAAACACAAGGGGGAAGTTGGAAGCGGTTACTCCAATAGAGTTTCACTCAAGAAAAATATAAGTCAGTCGAGACAAAGGAGGAAGGGACACACAGTAAGGGCTCTAGCAGAAAAGTAAAGAAAAACAAAAAAATGACATCAAGAGGTAAAGAAGACACTTCCATGCCCAACTCATCTTAGCCCATTGAGAAATCAATGACAGAAAAATCCGAGGGTCCAATTGTGTGGGAAGTTTTTGGCTAGCAGTTTTGATAACATTGCATGAGGACATGCAATATCTTCAGCATGGGGGAAATGTTGAGTCTCTATTTTGACATAAGATAATGCCCTATCCTACCCTATATCTAAGCTTTTTTCCTCTGTTATAAGCCTATACTGGACTACTCCCTCCCCAAATACATGCCTAATAGCTATGTCATGACTACAAGAGGTAATTGATGATTTGAATCATGTTTGTTTAACTTTCTTAAATTAATTCAATTGAAAGTGTTTTATTTTGTATAATCCTAATAATTTCATTTATGAGCAGTCTATCTGGCACTACCAGACACTGTGTAATCCGGTACCGAATTCATTCTGGCACTCAAGACATCTTTAATCTAGTACCAAACCCATTCTAGTACTACCTACTCTGCTCTATTCCGGTATTAGAATCACGACTGTGTGCAATCCGGTACCAGAACATTTGTTTCCAGAATGCACCGGTTGGACCAATATAATGGTGAAGATTTCGAGAACATAGTTGGATAGAAGCGCGCAAGTCATTTTTTTCAGTTGCAAGAGACTCCATCGCTTATGCACTTCGTGTCATGAGGATGGAGTCGATTCCTAAAAATTTGATGTAAATCCTAAATGAGAAATTTCTCAAACTGTTTAATGCTTATCCATAGATATAGATAGTATTATCTTACCTTATATAAGGAATGTTGTATAGATGATAGGAGATGGATAATAGCGAATGTAAAATTATGTTGCAAGAACCAGACAATACTTATTATTGTCATGTATGGAGTAAAAACTGTTGATCTAATTTACCAGTTGAATTAATACAGAAAATATTCATGTTGATTCTTGGATGTGAGTGAAAAATTTTAGTCTATTATTTCCTTAAGAGGTTCCTAGTTGGTTCGGCAAGGGCCCACCGCCCCAACTAAGGTAAACCTCTTTGTATACGTTTTGTGTGTTTTTGTGGATAGTTTACAACAATGTGTCTGTGATTGATCTTTATTCCATTTTCTAGATTGAGCATTGAGTTAATCATTTTTGGAATGGTGTGAATAAACAAGTGTTAGATCGAATAGGAATTTCATTCTTAGATGTTGAAGGTAGCTATTTCCTAATTTGAAGTGTGAGACTGACCTTTTTGTTCATGACTGTAATAGACCTAGTATCGCAAGGGACCAGGAGGCTTTGTATTTCATCTTCATGTCTTGTAATTAAGTCTTTCCATGATACTGAACCTCCCTTGTTCTGGTTGGATTGAATTACATGAGGTTGAAGTTGGATTTTGTTTTGAATGGTTGGAATTGATTGTTTTAATTGTTACAGGAGACAAGATTCTTAAAGTTCATCTTTCCAATTCAAGCACCTGAAATGAATAGACTTGTTTCTCTAGGACTACGTATCTTTGATTGACTGATTGTTTAAGTTTCATTATTAGTTTTCCCTGCTAGGTTCAAAGAATATTTTGGAGTATTTGGAAATCTTAGAAATAGGATTTTTAAGTTATTAACTATTTCCTATATGCAACAGACTTAGGTAGGTTACTTGTTATCGACACATATGGTGTAATGACTCTTTCAATTACGAATCCCGGATTGACATTTAAATGAGTGTGAGATATACATTGAAGATATTGACGCACCAACACAAGTTTTGGGTTTGGGGGCATGATGCCTTCTTCTTATCCCTCTCTGTTTGGTGGGAGTCATATCCTTCAAACACCTCTTACGATAGGAGGTTGGAATCCTCCTTCCTATGAATCCACTATGCGAGAAGTAAGTGGCCAATTAAGAAATCATTCTACTTGTTACACTCCGTCCACTATGTCGGTTCTTACGAACACTTTTCCCATGGCGGACCTCCGTCTGCCCTATGATGTTTCATCTGGGGGGAATTATATTTATAGTATGGGAAATCCCCCTCATGAAGTTCATTCATCTGGTGGCAATATATCCTCACATGAGTAACCCTTGTCATGTTTCTTTCTCTTCGCAAGCAGCTTCCTCAGTGTCGATGCCCTTACAACCCTTTATGTATCAGTATGGAGGAGGATACTATCTTGCTAGGCAGGGACAAGGTGTAAACCATGATCCTTCCTGGCCTGCAATTTATCAGAACCAATCTTTCCTTGGACCTTGGTCTCAAATTTTGCAATTCATCACTACCATAAGTCCAATCATTGTATGTCATATTGGCATTATATCACCAACCTCTTCTAGTCATGTTGGAGATTGGTCAACAACCTCTACGAGTCCTGTTGAATACCTGCAACCAGCCGCTACAAGTCATGCTGGGGGCACATGTCTGGTCACTGCTAGTCACACTACACATTCATCACCAACCTTTGCTACTCATGTTGGGGATTCATCACCAACCTCTGCTAGTCATGTTGGGAATTCATCACCAACCATTGTTAGTCATGTTGGGGATTCATCACCAACCTCTTCTAGTCATGTTGGGGATTCATCACCATCCTCTACTAGTCATGTTGGGGATTCATCACCATCCTTTGCTAGTCATTTTGGGGATTCATCCCCAACCTTTGTTAGTCATGTTGTGTTGGGGATTCATCACCAACCTCTACTAGTCATGTTGGGAATTCATCACCAACCTCTGTTATTCATGTTGGGGATTCATCACCAACCTTTACTAGTCATGTTGGGGATTCATCACCATCGTCTGCTAGTCATGTTAGGGATTCATCCCATACCTCTTCTAGTCATGTTGGGGATTCATCACCAACCTCTGCTAGTCATGTTGGGGGAATTCATATGATTGAGAAGCCTAGATGTCTCAGACGTAAGCCTAGATTCCTTTACAAGATTTGTGAAGGAGGTCACCTTACTCGTTTGTGTCTTGTTACTGCTGGGATACCAGAAGTGTGGGGCTCACCTAAGGGCCCTTCTGGTTTTGAGGCATCTATGGTTTCACAACACTTCGTTCCTTCTTTGTTTGATACAACAGTGTTATAACCCTAATTTTCACCATACATGCTTACCTGGCATCAGGCCATCTCAGATCCCTTCTTTGCCAAAGCACTGTTGAAGAACTCTTTAAAAAACCTCTTTTATAAGGGCCCATGTGCCCTACTCCATTATTGCACGTGTGTACATGCTAGCTGACCTAAAACAACCCGCGTGTACCTACAAAAGTACGAAAAAAGGAAAGTTGTCGACGAAACACACAGCTTTGGGTGAGTTAACTGAAACTCCCGGCCATGCATGGCCAAGGGTTCATCCAAATACCTAGCTTCTTCTAGCCTATAAAAGAAGGGTTAGGGGTCCTATTTGGAAGACGAGAATAATAGTAAAGAAACTCTACCCAATTGCACATTCCCATTGTCCCAACCCTTTAGCCATCCTTGTGCAAAGAGAGATACAAAGCAAAGAAGTTGGAGGACATTTGAAGAGGAGCCCAAGATCAGGTTCACAAAGCAGTGACTGGTCTCGACATTGTAAGTTGATTCATTAAAGTTAATAATAAAGAAATGCTTTTCCCATCCCACTATATGAGTTCTTCATAGTTTAGTGAATATATGTTTGAATCTCTAACCCATTAATATGTAGAACAAATGTATGTAGAGTTTGTTGTTTGTTTTGTACGCAGGTCAGCCTTGGGAGGATAGCTACTAGCAAGCGATCAAGCATTAAGAAGGATCGACAACGAACGTTCAGAACAAGGTATGTTCGTTTAACCATGTATTTGCTTGAAAGAAATGGGGATTAAGTTTGGGACGACGGTAGAAAGTAGGATTCTTTCGGTCTTATATGCATGCATAATATAACCCTAAGTGCTAGTCCGTAGGGGGATTTCCCACCACAACAGAATTGGCAACCATACTGGGGAGGTCTCTAGGGTTCTTGGGAATATTTTTGGGTAGTTTTAAAAGACTAATTTTCTTTCCTATTTTTTGAAGTTTCTGCAAAGTCTGAGCTAACAGAGATTCTGGTCTTCCATACCAGTCATCTCTGTTCTTTGCTTGAATGTGTTTTTTTGAGACCCACAGAGGTACATGTGGCCTGCATAAGGTCTGCACGTGTGTACCTGCACCCTACTTTCTTACAGCCCATGTGCACATGCTAGCTGAAGAAGTAACAGTAGCGTGTATGATTCCAGAAAATTTGTGAGGCAATCATCCTTTTCCCTGTCATAATCAATCATTCTTAGGGGTTTTCTGGAACTCTTTCTAGTCTTGGTTGTTTGCAGTCTACAACTTAGGGTTAATCTTAGATTGGTTTGTTTTACGAATTTTTTCCTTACATTTTTTTTTTCTGTTAAAGAAAGTGTCTAAGCCTTCAAGAGATCCTAGTTCTCAGTATCAGTGGTCTCTTCTTGGTTTGGATTGCCTATTTTTATTTGTTTCAAAAATACATGCGGCCTGTATAAGGCCAGCACGCGTGTACACGCCCTCTGGATCTACACATCTCGTGTGCACACGCTTGTTGTTGAATTGTCAGTAGTGTGCTTGTGAAGGATAGTTTTTGTTGAGGGTGAGGCAGTCATCTTTTCCCTTGAAAAGAGTTATGCCTATCAGGTTTTTGAATCTTTGTCCTAGAAGTCAATATCCTAGGTTTGATCTCAGCCATATCTTTCTTTTTTCATTTAAAATTTTTTCATCAAAATTTTCTTTAGGGTTTTTAGACAAGTGTGAGAGTCATTTTTTAAGTTGCTAGTGTGTGATTTCCTGAAGTGATTCTTTGCGATCTGCGATTAGGTCAGAATTTTTTCTTGGTTTTTTACTTGTTGATATTTTTCCTTTTTGCTTTTTGAGCATTCAAATAAAAAAAAAAAACTTTCATTTTTTTGTTTGGTTCAAAAGTGTTGTTTTGCATTAGTAACCAGGGAAAAGTCTTTGCTTTATTAAGTTCTTGATAGTTTACTTAGATCGTAAGTATCTCGTAGTCGAGTGAAATCCTTCTTTAAGTTTGCTGATTCAAAAGATCTTAGAAAATAAATTGTTTTTTTTTGAAAAGTTGTTGAAAATTTGCGTTAAGTGAAAGTTTTTGTTTCCATCTTTCTGTTCATTTTTTACTTTCGTCTTTCGAACATCATTAATTTCACTTTCATACCCCTTGACATAAGACAAGCCATAAAATTAATGCTAAATCTAAAATTCATTAGACTTTTATGTTTGTAGGGTTAACCAACTAGTTCAGGATTAGGGCCTTAGATTAGGTTGGAGAGAAAACTCTTCAAGGCCATTAAAATCAAACATTGGAGTTTGAGTTAGGAAGTGTCCAAGTCCAGTATCGTGAAAGTTATCTGGGACCCCCCTCTAACATAGGGGATAAACATGAGGTCGCATGCAGAAAGGTAGCGGAGATAACCCCTCCAAAGCTGGACCAATTGTAGTGGAGAACACATATAGAGGGCTTGTCTTGGGATTCCGTCGATTGCATTTTTCATAGAGCTTCGTGGGTCTCGAATCCATTCAAGGTCCTCATTTTTCTTCTAGAACACTTGCTCTCGATACCCTTGATAGGTTTTGGGCTCGATACCCTGCTCATTGTGGTCTACCTGACTTTCGACTGTACCCGCCTGGTGACTGTTCGCGCGCTGGCAACCTAGTTGCCTATCTTTTTTAGGGACATACACAGGTGATGGTGGGGGTATACCGTGGTGCCTAGGACAAAATCAAGCCACACTTTGCAGAGTATACCCGAAGGGTGCTTCCGTGTTCGAGTTGCACTTGCACCGGTAAGTTTCTCTAGTGTTGGTTGTTGTAACTATTCTTCCAATTAAATTAGTGTTTGCCTGTCTTATCTTATAGGGACTTTTTTAGTGTGTGTTGTTTTTGAACAACTAGAACGCCCTAGAGTGTATTTGATCTTCTCACACAGTGGAGGATCACGAGCTCCACTGGTCATGAAGGCTTCTTGGCCTACTATTGGTTACACTGGAGCCACCCCCGCCACCACTAAGGCGAAAACTAGAAGGATCTTTTGAAGTGACCGGGTCACAAGAAATTGTGCTCAACCAACATCCAGAGGAATCAACCGTTTTAGACCTTGGAGCAAAATCTTTTGGTCTGGTTGAAACCTCCCCCACTGATCTTTCGGTACCGACCATCATACCGGTTCATCCTTACGAGTGCCAGATAGTGTCGCACACAACAATGGAAACAAATGATGTTACTCCTTCTAGGAATTCTTCAATTCCCACTACGGTTGTCACCACAAGAGAGTTTCCACCTCCTAACCCACCATCATCGGTCTGAGCCACCATGGTATCGACCGCCTCTACATCGTACAGTGGTCAGATCCCATATTTGGCAGTGGCCACAACCCCTTTCACACCAAGTGCGATAGGCCCTCCATTATCATACGGGATGCCTAGTTTAGGTACAAGTCCTGTACTTTCCTACTCCACTTCACAGACTTCAGATCTGGGGGCAGGGAGCTCTAACGCTCCTCTATAAGGACACATGGGGGGAATTCCTACTCCTTTTAATGCTTTCCCTTACGGGGGAGGTCATATACCTCCTTCATCCCCTTCACTTGGTGGCACGCATCAGCAATCCGTCGGGCTACCTGCACACCATAGTTTATTTGGTGTGGGGAGTCAAGGACCAACTTCGCATAATATGCTAGTAGGTTCGACACCGTTTTCTTTGTTCGGTGCATTTGGTAACAATGCCTTCTCGTCAGCTACTTTCCCAACTGGGGGCAACCCTGGCTTCGGACAACCTATTCCTATGCAAGGTACTATTCCTGCACAGGGGGAACACCCAGGAACTTCTTCTACATCAGGGCCATGGAATTCTTGGCAGGGATCCGTTCCCTCGTCAGGAATGCCAATATGTGGTAATTCTTTTCATAATCAATGGAACCCAGGACAAAGAAATATGCCTATCCCCACGGGACCGACATAGGGAAACCCTTCCCAAAGTCCTTCGAATGTAATGCATGCCCAACCATCCATGTCCTATTTTGGAAATCATCCGATGATGTCTCCTCACACGCAAAATCCGTACACTGGCCATGGCCATGGTTTTTACTAGAACCCAAGCCATCAACTGAACTTTTCATAGCAACCTGGTGCCAGTCAAACTCCAGGACCCTTTTTCCCAGGTTATCACCAACAACCCAAACTACCATTCCTGGCAACCTTGCATTTTCCAGACTTGACAAGGTTGTTGAATGAACCTATCTGTCACAATCCATGTTGGCCTTCTATGTCGATGAAGTTGCCTTTGGACATCCCAAAGTTCGAAGCCAAGCCTAACGAAGATCCAGGAGATCATGTGACTACCTTCCATATTTGGTGCTCATCTAACTTGTTGAAAGATGACTCCGTACATTTGCGATTGTTTCAACATACTCTCATTGGGAGTGCTGTGAAATGGTACATTGAGCACGACCGCTCAAGATACTCTTCCTTCAGAAAGTTGGCGATGGATTTCCTAAATCATTTCCAATTACCTGTGAGATACGACGCTAACACCGAATTGCTGGCCAATTTCTCACAAACAAAAGCGGACCATATCTCTGATCACATCCAAGAATGGAGATGCCAAAAGAGATTAATTAAGGTACCAGTCCCACCCACATTCTTGCTTGAGTGGTTCCTTAAGTCTTTGGTCCCACAGTTGTCCAAAGACGTCGCGACGTTCGGAGTATTTTCAGAAGAAGACACCATCATGAGAGCTCAACAACTTGAGCTAATCTATTCTTAGTCTGGTTTATTATACAAGATCTTGCCAGATGCGCCATGCTCAATACTTGATAACACTAGACAGAGAGCTGGACCACATACCGATGATATTGTTGGTTCAGGACAAACAAAGCCCGCTGAGAAATTGATGAAGCAGCAGGGGTGATTTTAAGAACCCTCCCTAAATTTATGTATAATAAATGGGTGAATCCTCATGATACATAGGAAAAATTGAAGGTTATTTTATCAATAATATAAAATGTATATATAATTTTTTGGCAAATATTTTAGTCAATTATATAATCTTGTAAAATATTGGCGAATATTTCATTGAATTATAAAATCTTGTAAAATATTGGTGAATCTTTCACTAAATTATAAAATCTTGTAAAATATTGGCGAGTGGTGTTGGGTAAACAAATGGACTTCACACAACATTTCACCACATCTACTACAGTAAAGTCGACCAAAATT
>ML816379.1:61069-88238 GCA_009831015.1 Picea engelmannii | reverse complement strand
GGGTCCTATTTGGAAGAGGAGAATAATAGTAAAGAAACTCTACCCAATTGCACATTCCCATTGTCCCAACCCTTTAGCCATCCTTGTGCAAAGAGAGATACAAAGCAAAGAAGTTGGAGGACATTTGAAGAGGAGCCCAGGATTAGGTTCGTAGAGAAGTGGCCGGTCTCGACATTGTAAGTTGATTCATTAAAGTTAATAATAAAGAAATGCTTTTCCCATCCCACTATATGAGTTCTTCATAGTTTAGTGAATATATGTTTGAATCTCTAACCCATTAATTTGTAGAACAAATGCATGTAGAGTTTGTTGCTTGTTTTGTACGTAGGTCAACCTTGGGAGGATAGTTGCTAGCAAGCGATCAAGCGTGAATAAGGATCGACATCGAATGTTTGGAACAAGGTATGTTCGTTTAACCATTTATTTTCTTGAAAGAAATGGGGATTAAGTCTGGGATGACGGTAGAAAGTAGGATTCTTTCGGTCTTATCTGCATGCATAATATAACCCTAAGTGCTAGTTCGTAGGGGGATTTCCCACCACAACAAACAGTCATGTTGATGCAATATTCGGTTGACACCCATTTCCCGTTAGAGGTTGATTTGTCCTTTGACCTTGTTGTCTCACATCCTGTTCAACCTATGGTCATGTCGATGCAATATTTGACCGACACCTCTCCTATGTTCGGGGGTGATGTGTCTCTTGACCTTGTTGTCTCGCATCTTGTTCAATCAATGGTCGTGTCGATGCAATCTTCGACTGACAACACTCCTATTTTTTGGGGTGATGCACCTCTTGACCTTGTTGTCTCACATCCTATTCAACCAATGGTTGAGGAAGTGGTCGTATTGATGCAATATTCGATCTACCCCACTCTTCTCTCGGAGAGTGACAACTTCAAGGAAGCGGTCGTGCCTGTTGCGCCTCTTTCATCACCTTGGTGAGAAAAATAGAGGTGCTTGCAAGATCAGTTGGGTCTGCTGAGCAGGATAGTTGTAGAGAAAAGAGTTAGAGAAAGAAAACAAAAAAACTAGAATTAAGAATTAAACTACGAAAAGCAATAAAAACTAAATTCATGAGCATAGGGACATAGAAACAAAAAGAACCATAAGACCCATGTCACCAATGTTTGAGGCTGATCTATTAGTGAAAACAAAGCACCAAGAAGAAAGGGGACAATGAGTCCCTTCTTCCTCCAAGGGAAGGCTCTTGGACCCTCACTAGCTAGCTCTTCTTACAACAAAGAAAAATGGAAAATGGTGATGAAAGAACTCTTTACAAATCCACTCAATGGTGAGGTGGATTGTCTAATGTAATGGTGCCAATATGCTTGTGTCAAGGATGGAGTCCTCAAAACAATAGAGGCAACATAACATTACTTTGAATTCCTTGAGAAAATGAGGTGCATCCATGTATTTTTATAGCATTCATTTGGGTTATTGTTTAACTGCTTTGTAGTGTGAAAAGAGACCAATTAGGGCATTATTAGGTCTTTGACCAGCCCACCAGTCGGATCCAGCCCAGATTTGAGGGTCAAATCGGCTTGGGAGATGAACCATAAGTGGTTGGGAGGCCGACCACTTCCATAAATGCGTCGTTTAGCAGGTGCGTGGCTTTTTGTGCTAACAGTCACGCATCGTGCGCCTGTGCGCGATTTCTACGTTCCTGTTCCGCGCATGCGCACACGCGCCCAATGTCTGCAAAGCGCTCTTCAATTTTTCACTACTTTATATAGTTTTTTACCTTTTTTTAATGCTGTGGTATTAATTCAGGTCCATGGATGACTTCATCACTGTTTGACGATGCTGAGTTCTTGTAACCATGTGCGGACGAAATTTCACTGATAACAGATGCCCCCTGATGGATGAGGTTAGGAGCATACGTATAGCCGAAATCCATCAATGTTTCTTATACTGAGAATGTTGTTGTAAGATAGAGAAATAGTGGGATTGTTCAGAGCGATCCGTTGGAGAAAAAAAGAACCGGTAGGACCCGACCTTCCATGAGGTGTATAAAATATAAAACTGTGTACAAACGAGGTGGGCATGCCCCATGCTCGTGTTATGTAACTCTAAAAAAAGATGACTGAAGTGTTGGTGTAGACAACTGCAACGCCCTCGAGGGAGGTTGTGATAAAGGCAGAAGACAATTCTGCAAATGAACATACTCTGAATAGTAGGCAGTGATCGCGGTAATAAGTAGTAGCGATGATGTGGGCATTGATAGCCCTGTCAAGTTCAGAGGTCTTCAGCAACTGAAAGAACTAACTGCAATAGTCGCAAAGTAAGACCCACCGTAACATGAGAAAGTGTTGGCATCGAATGTTATGGGGGTCAATGACAGCAGGGAGAAATGATGTTGCACCCTGTGCCGTCTGAGATCTCTCATTGAGTGGATAATGAGAATCAAGATACTGTCGCCCTTCTGGAAAACTGTGCTGATGTCGACAAAAAGGGGGACGCGACTCCTAGAAGCAAATGGCTTCGTGAAATCTACTAGGTGAGGTGAGGAAGTGGCAGAGGTACATGGACGAATTCAAGAGGTGAGAAGACTCAAGACTTCCCTTGGTTGGAGGATGTATGAGAGAAAAAGTGGCTGCAACCGTTCAACGAGGTCGATTGTCAGGGGGATGTCGAGACCGGGGATAAGTTGTGCCAGAGGCGGGACAAGGTGAACAAATTTAGAGGGTAGAGGCAAGTGACCTATAGGGTACTCTGAAAATATGGATGATGCTGGCAAGGGGAGATGATAAGTAGTGCTCCAACCACGGGTGACATGGGTTGCGGCTGGCCAAAAAGAGGGAAGCAGGTTGTCAAAGGTGATGAAAAAAAGGGTAATGTAACGACTGAATATAAAGGTGTTTGTATAATAAATAACGAATAATTGGGGAGAAATGTACAAATACATAAATGGGTGCCCCAGTGTGATATGGGTGGCCCATGTAGGGCATAATTTGCTTGGAAAACTGATGAAGGGTGGGGGCCCCATTGGTGAGTTTCTGTAGGAGGTAGGTGAAATGAAGGTAGGTTTTCATATGGGAAAACTGATTGTGGATGAAATGGAGGGTTCATGATACTGCGGAGGTGCAGTTAAAAAAAGAGAACCGTGAAGAGATAATCTGGGAGTCCGTGTGGGAAAGCTAGAAAAATGAGGAGAAGGAGTATGTGGTTGATTCGCAACATGAGGAAAGACTATCGGGACTCCCATCCCTAAAGGGTTTTGAAAAACAGCGTGAGTGTCAAAAGTGTCAAATGGTGCTATGAATGGGACAACTCATGTGGGTAAGAATGCTACCAGATAATAGTACCGAAGATGCAAATGGAGGTGTGGGTACTGCAGAGCCAGGAATGGGGATCCTAGAGGCAAATATCAGAGGGTGTGACTGGAAATGTAAGTGCGATACAACGGGAAAGACTACATGCCAGTGTTGAGTATATACTTGAAGGGGTTGTGCCAATGTATGATGATCAAGTACCTACACACATGAAAACCAAATACCCAAAGTGAACAATATCTGAAGAGAATCGAAGATATGAGCATGTATTTGATAAGCGTGAATATGCGCATGCGTACCTGACCAGGGTATGAAAAAAAAGGCGCCCCGGGGGCTCAGGATGAAAAGAGGCCTAGGGACTGTTGTGATGTAGATGACGGGATGTTGATCCCGTGGCTGAATATGGATTGAAAAATGGACACCATGGGCTCCTGGAATGGTGAGTGGAAGTTTGGCAATAAGGTCTATATATAGCTGTAGGGCCCACATTGCCACCTCATTTGTACCTGCTGCAATAGGGATTGGACGAGCAGTTTTCAGAGGAGATTTGGAGATTTGAGGAGGAAGAGGCACCCGTGTGGCAATTAGCGAGCGTCAGGTTAGTGGTCTGATCATCCTGCATAGAAATAGGATTTCATTTTTTGGGCAGGGGCTGTACGGGGGGCTGTATAGAGATATTTAGGGGATATGGGCCCCACATGCACAGGCGATCCGATAATAGGAACGCACATGTGCGCGCCTGTCCACCGGATATACGTGCATGGGGGCGCGGTAGAGGGGATTTAAGGCACGCTCTAAGGGCGCGCCTGTGGGTTGAACAGGCGCGCACAAGTGCACATCTGTAGGTTGAACAGGCGCGAATCTGTGCGCGCCTGTATGGTGAACAGGTGCGCTTGGGAGCATGCCTATGAAGCAAACAGATGTGCACTAATGCGCACCTGTGTAGTGAACAGGTGCACACACATGCGCACCTATGTAGTGAACAGGCATGCATGTGTGCGCACCCGTGGGTAACAAAAGCGCGCCTAGGAGGCAAGGTTGAGGTGTATAAAAACGAGTCTTTTTGATGTTGTTGATGGTTTCTTGAGCTGATATAGGACTCTGTGTTGTGTCTGCAGGTGGACGGTTGTGACGATGCCAGTGGGTCGGCAAGAGCGAGACTGGTCTCAGCTGCGAGATGCCGTGGCCATTGAGGGGCCAGGTGTGCGTGCGACTGTGGCAGCCTATGAGCTGCTAAAGTTTTTTGAGTGCCCGTTGATATGGGCACAGTAGTATCTCCTATAGTTCCTAATCCAAATGTGGAGTCTGGAGCTGCACTTCTTCCTCGTGCGAGGAGAGCAGATCCCCTTCACTACGGTGGAGGATGTATATTTATTGACTGGGCTTCCCTTCGAGGAACACCCCTACCGGTGGAGCCGGTGCTGCCTAGGGATATGCAGCTCGTGACTATTGGCCGGAGATATTATTCGGGTCAGAACTTTATGTCCAGGACGGTTGTGAGCATTGCGTCTATAGATTCCCTGGCACATCGTTGTATAGCAGCGATGATTGTGCGAGTATATGGGTCACTGGCGACCCAGCGGATCAGTGGTGGCCAGCTTCTGGTGCTGGAGAGAGTGTTGGCTGATGAGCATTTTTCTTGGGGGCTTACGCTGCATGTGAGGATGGTGGGGCAGTTGGACCATTGTCGGTCCAAGGATATGGGGGAGTTTGCCTTCGGGTCCATCCTCGTGGCTTGGTTTCTAGAGAGGGTGCCGATGTTGCACCCGAGGATTCTATTGGGTGCGCCTGGGGCGCGAGAGATGCGGTTGAGGTGGTGGTCGACTGTGTTACTTCACCATGGTGGTGGCGAAGGTGGCCACTTCTTTTCTGCAGAGGCGGCGCAGGTATGGCGGCTGATGCCGCAGGTGATTTTACGTTACCCCTATGCCGGGGTGGACTTCCGGGATGATCTGGACATGGTGCTACCTCCAGGGGAGGTTTTTGATCATCGAGGTATGTTTGGTGTTTATGTGTATGTTTTTTCTATTTTGTGTTTGAGATAGAAGTCCATATGTATATGATATAAATGTTGATACTATCTGTTGCTTGTGTGTATGTGCAGATGTAGCACCTCGTAGGCGCGAGGTGGAGTTGCAGAGAGCACCGACTCGTCGGGAGCCGGAGAGATTGCCGCGGGGAGAGAGACGCTGGCATGAGGACGTCGCAGAGCGACCAGCTAAGCCTGAGAGGGAAGCGAGGAGGTGCCGGTTTGATGACCCTAGTGCTGGGCCATCACATGCTCCTCCGGTGGAAGCCGGAGAGGACTTTGAGGACATTCGTCGTCGTCTGGAGATGGTGTTATAGGATGTGCCTGAGGGCATGTGGTCTCGCATCCAGGACGAGATTTTCCTGGAGTAGTGTGTGGGGGTTTCGTCGCCATGGCAAGCCATAGTACGACGAGTAGCATTGGTTGCTGCTATGACGAGCGGACGACTGTCATCGGGGCAGGAGGGGCCTGTAGGGGGGGGACCACCACCACCTGAGGCAGGTGGTGGTGGGCCACCACCGCCTGAGGGAGGGGCAGGTGGTGGCGCTTTAGAGGCACCATGAGTGGTGCTTTATGTATTTGATGTATGGATATATTTTTTGTATATAGGCTGGTGAGCCCATTTTGTACCAAGGTGCTGCATTGGCCTGTGGACCTATATATATACATGAGTATACTTTTTGAGATCTATGTGGTGTTTACATGTTTTTGGTTAATGTTTTGATGATGTCTATTCTATGTATATGCTGTGACAGGATTGTGATATGCTTATGTATGTGTAGAGGTAGCTTGATGTGATATATGCCAGTCTAACACAATATTTGCTAGGTTATCCGTTATTTGATTCAATTGTCTTGGAATATGTGTAAATGTAATGGAATCAAAATGTCGAGATAAAAGCCTAACCTGCAAGTATTTGCGAAAGAGGCAAAGATCACGGACGCGATACACATTGTTGAGCTGGAGTATGACTAGTTGAGATTCGAGAAAGACGCTAAGGTGATGAATACGATGATGCTAAGCATAGGCCAAGAGGCCAATGATAACAGTGTATTCATCTTGGTTGTTGGTTGCTGACCCCAAACATATGCCGCTTGAATGAAGCATTTCATGTGAAGGGGTGTAGAGAGACCAAGCAGTCGAAGCGAGATTTTGCGTCCAACGACTGGTGCCATCGGTGTAACCGATGTGGTAGGATGGTGGAGGAAGCATCTGTCAATAGCACAAAGGATAGTTTAGATGTGAGGGAAGGAGAAAAATATTAAAAAGAAAAAGCTAGAAAAGAAATAACCTAAAGTAGAATGACTACTTTTAAGCATAAAATTTCCTAAGATACAACCCGTTGATGAGTTCTTTGAGAGAGAGGCCTTCGGGAGAGGCCAGGATATATGTGCCTTTGGTGAGGCAATGTTGAATGATGTATGGTCCATGCCAGAGGGACTCAAATTTTCCATGGCCGAAGGTATCATGAGCGATATCGTAAGCCAGGACGAGGTCGCCTTCACGAAATGAGCGAAGGTTGACATGGCGATCAAAGGTAGCCTTGGATCATTTTTTAGCTGCCTCGTTGTTCTGTAAGGAAGATCGACGATCTTCATCCAGAGACTCCAAGTTCAGCAAGTGCTACTCCATTGGAGAAGTGTCAGGTAATAGCTCAATGGCGGTGCGTACGGTGGGAATTTCGCACTCGATGGGAAGAGTTGCCTCGACCCCATGGACTAAATGAAATGGTGTGAAACCAATAGCAGTTTTCACAGCCATTCGTAAGCCCATAGCGCAGAAAATAACATATGATGCCAATTGGTTTTATGTTTATTAACCATGTGTTGTAACATGGTCTTGAGGAATTTGTTAACTGCCTCGACCTGTCCGTTAGACTGAGGGTAATATGGTGAAGCAAACTCGTGAGAGAAGCCTAACCGAGATGAGAGTTCGACGAAGATCTCATTCTCGAAATGTTTGCCATGATCGAAAACGAGTTGGAGGGGTACTCCAAAGTGGGATATGATGTGGTTAAAGATTAAACGTGTTGCAGTGTCAGTGGTGTTGTTGAAAGTGGGCATAGTTTCGGCCCATTTGGTGAAGTAATAAACGACGACAACGATGTATTTGTGACCATTGCTGGAGGGGGTATTACAAGTCATGAAGTCAATGCCCCATTTACAAAAAGGTCCGACAGTAATGACAGGGTGAAGAAGAGCGGGGGGAGCGCGGGCTTTGTTGGTGTAGAGCTGACACTGCTCACATCGTTTCACGACATGAATGCAAGTATGAGACAAGGTAGGCCAAAAGTAACTGGATTGGATAATCTTTTGAGCAGTGGATATACTCGAAAGATGGCCCCCACATGCACCATTGTGGCAGTCGTTTAAGACTTTATCAGCCTCGTCAATAGTCAAGCATCGACGAAGAATGGTGTCGATGCCCCGCCGGTATAGGATGTCTCCGATGAGAAGGTAGCAGGGGGCCTGATGGCGAATACGTCGACGATCATCTCGTGAAAGGTGGTTACCAAAATTTTGAGTTCAGAGGTAGATGAGGAGGTCACCATACCAAGGATCATCCGAAGTGATGTAAAAGAGATGTTCATCGGGAGAGTCGGTGTTGACGAGGGCACTGGTGGTGTCAGAGGGGAGGGCTATGACAAGTTCGGTGAGAATGAGAGCCTTCTTACTCTTAGGTGTTGAAAACTCAAGGTCGTGCTCCTGAAGGATAACGATCCATCGAGCAAATTTGTCGTTAAATTACCGATGGCTGAGCAAGTACTGCATAGGGTTAGAATATGCAACGACCTTTGTGGTGCGAAGAAGAATGTAATGGCGCAGTTTCTGGACTGCGAGGACAACTGCAAGAGCAAGTTTCTCTTCGTGTTTATATTTCAAGGGTAGCCCTGAGAGGTTTTTACTAACGTAATAAATGACATGTTCATGATTGTCATCTCCGAGCTGGACAAGGACGCCGGCTATTGATACAGTTGATCCTGATACGCAGAGGATATAGTCGCGATTATAGTCAGGTGCAGTAATTAAAGGTGCATTTGAAAGCGCTGTTTTAAGATCGTCAAAGGACTATTGGGCATGGTCGTCCCAATGAAATGGGATGTCGTGACGTAGTAAGTGAAGGAAACCATGTGTGCGTATGGCGTAATCTGGGACAAAGCGTCTAAGAAAGTTAGCTTTTCCCTATAGACTCTGAATTTGTTGTAAATTTCGGGGAGGTGGAATTTCAGTGATAGCTTGGACTTTGAGGGGGTCCATGGTAATACCTCTTTGGGAAACAATAAAACCGAGGAGGCACCCTGCAGTGACACAGAACACACACTTGAGAGGATTTAAGCGGATGTTGTATTGACGACACCATTGAAAGATGATTCGTAAATCATCGAGATGCTGGGTGCATTTCTTGGATCGAGCTGTGAGGTCGTCCAAGTAGGCGAGGATGATGTGGGCCAGATCATGAAAGATGTATGTCATAGCCCACTGGAAAGTTGCGTCGACATTCTTTAATATGAAAGGCATGACACGATATGCAAAATTACCCCATGGGGTAGTGAATGCGGTTTTATATTGATTGGCGGGTTGAATTTGAATTTGATTATAACCAGAGAATCCGTCCATAAAGGAGAGAGCCTCGTGGCCCGCGCAGTCATCAATAATTTGATCGATAAAAGGCATTGGAAAGTTGTCTTTGGGACATGCATGATTGAGATCGCGAAAGTCTGTGCAAACGCGGATAGTGCCCTGTTCTTTTTTAACGGGTATAGGGTTGGAAACCCATGAGGTATAGGCGATGGGTTAAATGAACCCAGCAGCGTGTAACTCGTCAATTTCGGCTTTGATAGCCGCGACTTTGGATGGATGTAGCAGTCGCTGTTTTTGGCGAACTGGTGTAATGTCGGGCCAGGTGTCGATGCGATGTTCGACAATAGAGGGATCGAGGCCAGGCATTTCCGTGTATGACCAGGTGAAAATATCCCTATATTCCTGGAAGAGGGATTTATATGCGGTGATTTCTTGAGGAGTGCAAGTAGCTCCAATGGTGATTTCTTCGACGATGCCATTTTTAATGGAAATGTCGATTTTAATGGTGGGGGAAATGTTGGCCATATTGCCTTCTTCAAAAGCATCAGGGGCAGGAATGGGATTTTTGAAACAGTCGATAGGCCTTGATGGGATAAAATCCTTGGTTTCGACCGCGTAAATGGGGTTTTGGTTAGGAGGCATGGAGGCTTCCTGTGGAGAGAAGAGTGCGCAATGGTGTAGCGCATCCCAGGGAGAGTCTGGGTGGTTTAACTCTTCGAGTATTTCTTCATCGCATTGGAAGTGACGGGAATACAAGGGGTCATGAGGAGTGATCTCGGTGATAGTGTTCGTGTGGTTGCCCCCTGGTTAAGAAGCAGGGGGAACATTGTTAGGAGATGGTGAGGGTTCACTCGACATAAACCATATATTGAAGTACTGAGGGGTACCCGTGGTGGTTGGGTGGAGAGTGTCCGTAGGGGAATGAGTGGGAGAGTTGGGGGGTGAATCCTCAGATACGTCATCTAAGAACCATGGAGGCTTTGGGAGTGCCTCAATTTCGGGAGAAATGAAATGAAGAGCCTCTAGTGACGAGGTAATGTCAATTATCGCCTCTATGGGTCGGTGAAGCAGGGTCAATTGACGTTGCCTGTATTCAAGGATCATAGGAAACTGGTATGTAAAATGAGCTAATGAATCATAGAGAGAGCAAGGGCGTCTCATACAATCATTGATTGAAGTGGTGACATAACGTATGTCAGTGATATTTGTTGAGGAGGACGTAGCAGGACTGGGGTTGTTCTGGAAGTTCTGACATACGGTGGCTAATGTCTGCCGAAAGCATGGCAGTGTTGGGCAATGATGGGTATAATGGCCATACTTTGAACATATAGCACAAGCATATTTGGTCCTCAACCCTTTACTACTAGAAGGGTGGGTGGTAGTGGCGGGACTAACAGTAGTGGCGGGTGTTGGGGGAGTTTGATTGAGGGGGATCAAATTCCGTAATTCAGGTAGTGATGGAAAGTTGTTGGTTTGGTGGCCCTCTTTATCACATAGTGTGCAAGGTGGTGGGATGTGTGGAGGAAGTGGAGCGATGGGATCCTTCTTCTTTCTCCTGCCCCTAGTTGTAGCAGGGGGTTTAGTGAGTGGGGGGGTGGTTGGGGTAAGTATGGGAATCATCATGGGGATTCCTTCCTGGGGAGGAAGGGATGGTCGAGGGACCATCTCTGGTCGGTGTAAATACCAAACTGGGATTGCTAACAACATATTAGGTAGTGTGAGCGTTGTGGCTACCTGAAAAGCTTCGATATCGGGTGAAGGGTAAAGGAAGGGAATTTGAGTGAGGGGTTGGGGAACTATCTCCCAAACTGGACTATGTCCTTGGGGAGAGGTGGAATCGTGGACTGGTGGGGTCGACGAGTGTCCAGGAGGTTCTTGAGGGGGGGGTTCTGTGACGAGTGGGACGTCAGGTATGATAGAAGCCTCTGTAGGAGGAAGGGTATCCTCTGTGTGAGTGTCGTTAGATGATATGACACACACTTGATTGGAAGGGTGTAGGAGTGGTGGTGCTCCATGATATGTTCCTAATAAGGATGGATCTTTAAAACTCCCAGGACCCATATCGACGAGTGGATATGTGTCATGGCTTGTGTGGATGAGAGGAAGAATGTTATCGATGTTGGCAGATGGATTAGGCTCATAATGTGAGACTTGGTCAATGGTAACAATCTCCCCATTGTGAGGGAACATCATTTTCCGAAAGATGGAAGATGCCACTGCCTTCATAGTGTACATGTAGCTATGACCGAATAGGATATTATAATAGAGTGGGGCGTCGATAGCTTCGATATCAATGAGAATAGTCTTGCCCCCGAGTTCGACGGGGACATTTTGGAAGAGCCCTTCAGGAGAGGATGGTCGTCCATCATAAGCTCGTAATGTGATGGCAGAGGGTATGAGTTCCAGGGAACCAAGCTTCTGCCATACCATTTTGGACATAATGCATGTAGATGCACCTTCATCGATGATACACCGATGAACTGTGATGTTTCGTGTTTTCACTGGTATTTGAAAAGTGATCAAGGCGGGAAGACGAGGTTCTCCGCTGTCAAGATCAAAGGTAATGAGTCGGGTATCTACAGGTTTGACTTCCCCCAAGGCGGAAAGTAGTGATTGCCGCTGAGTAGGACAAGTCTGGAGGACTTCCAAGACTGACATGGCAGCCGGGGATTGTGCTAAGTCATCTACCAAACTATAGTTATGAGATGCCCTAGCCTATGGGTTGTGGACATTCCTGCGCAATGGGATGCAAGGGATGCAAAGCAGTGGTTCAACGGAAGGGTGAGGGATCACCAACGGGGGTCCCGTCGGTAGAGGGTTTGTCTCTGGAGGGATGGGAGTAGACTCAGTGGGGGCATGATACTGACGATTACGCGTTTGCAGAAGGATTTCTTCCTCACTGGTGAGGAGAATTGTAAGATCTGCTGGATTGTTGGGGTTGAGGTATTGTCCTGCTTGAGGTGGGGGATGTTGTTTGTCCTGTTGGGTGTTTATCACACCTTGATGTGGGATAGGATTTTTCAGCACGACGGGGGGTTGTTGTACGTATTTTTGTGGTGCCTGCGGAGGGGCAGGCTGTGCAGGAGAATGGGGAAGACTACCAGAGTCTTTCAACCATTTGAAATCTGTGATCTGGGGGAAATGATGAGTGTAATGGTCGAACTCACCACAAAGGGTAGAAGGGAAGATGGTTTTAACATTGTTTCTCCCTTGGTGTTTATTATTATTTCCCCCTTGGGGGTTTTGGTTCCCTTGGTTCTGGTTGCCCCCAGTGGGTTGGTGTTGTGGGGGTTGATTCCCACCTTGACCTGGGTTGTTGTTATTCCTATTCCATCCTTTCTTGTTGGCAGTGTTCGATGGATGGGTTGGATTGGTTGTATTCAACTGTTCAAAACTTTGGTATTGTTGAACAACAGAGGGTTGAACAAAATTCACCCCCGCATGAGGATGTGGGGGAGCCATGGGTTGTGGAAGACCAGGAAATGGGAAGTATGGATTCTATGGTGGTACCGATCCATAAGGTACATAGAAAGGCATATTTATTTTGTTAGTACTATAAGCTGAGGTAGAGGGGGTACCGGAGTTTGTTGAAATAGGTGGATGTATGGGAGGTGCCGGTGATGGTCCACTGATAGGTGGAGGTATAGCAACAGGGTATGGATGTTGATAAGGGGGTGGGGGGTAATAAGAAGTGCCCCCGTATGCTGGCGGGTATTGAGGTGTTCCATACATCGGTGGTGGTTGGGGTTGTGAACCATGGTGCGTGGTGGCACCAATCAGTCCGTCTGCTGAGTGAGACATCCGAGGTTTCTCTTGGCCAAATGGAACCGGTTTTGGAAGATCAGGAAGTATAGTCTATAAGTATCTTGACTGTGCATAGATGAGATCATACTGTTGGGCCTTACTGATGGCCTCCTCTTCGGATTGAGGGAAGGTGGAAGCTACATCCTTACCGAGGAGAGAGACAAGTGATCTAAGAAACCAGTCGAGACACTGTTGCTTGGTGGTTTCTTCTTTGCACAAACTACGTCGCCTATGCCACTCGTGAATGTGGTCAGTGATGTGTGTGGTTGAGGTTTGTTTGAAATTAGAAAGTAGTTCTAGACCATTGTCGTGTCAGATGGGTAATTGGAAGAAGGTCAAGAATGCTTTGGCCAATGACTCAAAAGTTGTGTGGGACCCTCATTTTTCTTTGACATACCATTTAGCTGATGGGCCAGTGAGTGTGCGTTGAAATAATCGCAGTATGATGGAATCATCCATAATGCTATTGGACGAGCAACAGAGGTGAAAGGTCATGACATGGTTGACAGGGTCATCGCCTGCCTTTCCTTCAAACTTTGGTATGTTTGAAGGTAGTTTTGTTGGCATTGCAGGCCATGTGGGATCATGCAATATAGGATCATTGGTGAGTTTGGTGAGATCTGGTATGTTGAGAGAGTCCAAATATGGCATCTGCAGTGGGGGGGGGAGGATTAGCTCCAGCCATAGTGTGTTGTGAACCTAACCCTTGAGGGGGGCTAGGTGGGTTGGTGCTTCCTCCTTGAGAGGAAGTGGGTCCTCCACTTCCGTGTAAAGGAGAGCGAGTGAACGGATGACCTTGGGAAGTTGACCCAAGTAATGTAGAACCAAGCAAAGCTGATCCTAAAATAGTAGCACTCACAGGAGTGTGTGAAGGAAGTGTCGATGAGCGGGTACAACCAGACAATCCTCCTAAGACAGGAGGGAGGTTTAGCAAGCATCATGAACGACGGGGGTTCTGTGGTTCCCCTATGATGTCAGACTAGCTGCGTGAATGTGTGAAAAAAGTGGTGAGAGTAATATAGAAACAAGAGCCTTTGCATTGAATGCTTACACAATATATATATCCAAATCAAACTATAATCAGATGTGCATCATACATAAAAAAAAATTGAAGAAAAAGCATATATATGGGTAGGTGGGTTTTGTCCGCGTGGGGAAAAAGAAAAAAAATGCTTGTGTCCTAGAAGACGTAACATCCTTCCTCTCAAATAGCACTGGACCTTCCAATAGTACTCAACAGTGGGGTCTGAAGTCACTGGAAGAGAAACTAGTGAAGGATGAAATAATCGGTTATAATGAGGGGTAAAGGGGGCATATCCCGAAAGAGATAGCGATATTTCCCAATAGCCACACAAAATCCAATCAAGGTGCAATTGCAGCCCACAATTGCCACCTGGGTAGATGTCCTAAAGTTGGTCACTAGGTACCTCGGTCAAAGTGCGACATTTAGATTTTCGGCTTAAGAAATGGGTCACGGGCTGGATCCCGTCCAAGAGGTGGGTGCCTCAAGGGGGGACGCACAGAACAACCAGACCTTGGCCTTCAACCCTTCATGGGTATCTCCTTGCCTTATGGTATTGGAACACTTGACTTGGAGGATTTTCAGTTCCCTATTTGACAACCTTTATGTTTTGACAATGTGAGAACCAGATAACGGGGAGTTATTTGGATGCCTATCCCTGAAATCCTACCTAGACTAAAAAATTTCTTTTGGCACCTCCTGTGGAGGAAAACTTAGTGAGTTTTTAGAAATATTTTAKATGTAGTTGTTKTGGGAGGTTGGGGGTGCAAACCAACCTYGTTGATWTAAAAATGGGAGTGGATAGTCCMATCAAGARAMRRTGGGGTRTTTTCGGRATCCYTTTTGGAGGAAACTTACTTTGACCTCCACGTTTCAAGAAGAAGMTATGTGAGTGATAAGTGACTTTYGTGTGTGAGTGAAAGTGTGCCAATTTTTAGTGAATTAGATGTCACCTTGCTGCATGTGGACTTCRCTTGGTCCTTACAAGWGTTTGATTACCTAATTAACTAAGTGYCTTTGGTACAACCTTGCGTAATTCAAAASTCCCTAGGAAGCTAGCATGTGGAYATGTGGGTCCATTACTATCCCTTTAACTCYCTATTTGTGATGTAATCTAAGAAAAKMTTTGAAACTATYCTAGATTGAWCATGTGGGCATGTATGGGCCCATTACAAAACCTTTAAACTTCCCTAGTGTTTTGATCTAAGAAAGMAAAAATTCAAACACTATCCTATCTTTGTAGCATGTGGGCATGTATGGGCCCACTACAATATTAAGATGTGTTTGAAAAAGTAAACTAAGAGGAGTCCCAAGAAGGGATGTTGTCCTCTTCTAAAAGTTTTAATGTTCTTTAAGGGAGATGAAATCGTTTCACAATCTTTTTCTGATTCTCAAGATCACTTGGAGGCGCAAGAGAAGAGCATACTAAGCGGTTGTTACTCAACTTCTAGTTCCAATGCAAGTTAAATGTGATTAAAAATGATTTCCAACTTATCTTGTGAGTCAAAACAAGCCATCCATGTGGCAAAAAGAAAATAAGGGAAATTGATTTTATCCTCCTAAGTGCCTATGTGTTTTTGACTAACCCATTTATATGATGAGGGGACTAAGTGTGGTGCAACTTTAAAACATGCTTGAAATCATTTTTAAGAAGGTAAATGGCCTTCCCCACATCTCAACAAATTTACAATGTGAAATTTTTCACAGATGCGCGGGTCCTAGTGGAGACAAAGGCGCACAGAGTGCATGCGCGTGAGTAGAGACAAGTTAAAAAGCGTACATGCGCAGAACATAACCGTGAGTCAGGCGCATGGGCGCACGATGCACATCTGTGGGCCTAAAAACCCACGCATATAAGACATACGGCCGAGAATGAAAAATCCGGATATATTTCTCTCAATTCAACTTGGAATTGGCTGGTTGGCAGGTCGGCTTAGGCCGGTTAGTGCACCTGCAAGTTAAACAAACTAAAAGAAGAGCAAGAAAAACCCAAATGGGGTAGGAATTGATACCTTTCCCCAGCGGAATCGCCAATCTGTTGCGCCTCTTTCGTCACCTTGGTGAGAAAAATAGAGGTGCTTGCATGCTCAGTTGGGTCTGCTGAGCAGGACAGTTGTAGAGAAAAGAGTTAGAGAAAGAAAACAAAAAAACTAGAATTAAGAATTAAACTACGAAATGCAATAAAAACTAAATTCATGAGCATAGGGACATAGAAACAAAAAGAACCATAAGACCCATGTCACCAATGTTTGAGGCTGATCTATTAGTGAAAACAAATCACCAAGAAGAAAGGGGACAATGAGTCCCTTCTTCCTCCAAGGGAAGGCTCTTGGACCCTCACTAGCTAGCTCTTCTTACAACAAAGAAAAATGGAAAATGGTGATGAAAGAACTCTTTACAAATCCACTCAATGGTGAGGTGGATTGTCCAATGTAATGGTGCCAATATGCTTGTGTCAAGGATGGAGTCCTCAAAACAATAGAGGCAGCATAACATTACTTTGAGTTCCTTGAGAAAATGAGGTGCATCCATGTCTTTTTATAGCATTCATTTGGGTTATTGTTTAACTGCTTTGTAGTGTGAAAAGAGGCCAATTAGGGCATTATTAGGTCTTTGACCAGCCCACCAGTCGGATCCAGCTCAGATTTGAGGTTCAAATCGGCTTGGGATCTGAACCATAAGTGGTTGGGAGGCCGACCACTTCCATAAATGCATCGTTTAGCAGGTGCGTGACTTTTTGCGCTAACAGTCGCGCATCATGCGCCTGTGCGGGATTTCTACATTCCTGTTCCGCGCATGCGCGGGCGCGCCCAATGTCTGCAAAGCGTTCTTCAATTTTTCACTACTTTGTATATTTTTTGACCTTTTTTTAATGTTGTGGTATTAATTCAGGTCCATGGATGACTTCATCACTGTTTGACGATGCTGAGTTCTTGTAACCATGTGCGGACGAAATTTCAGTGATAACAGTGCCAATGCAATTTTTGGTCGATCCCACTATTCTGGTTTTGGTTTTATACCTTCTATGCCATGTTCTTAGAATTTCTATTACTTCACCTTCTAAACAAGAGAGAGTTTTACTCTTCCGGAGTTCTCTCTCTCCAAGTCTTGACGAGGTTCCCTTTGATTGGGATGGTCTTGTGGGGTATCCAATGCCTCTGCCTATGTATTTTCTAGGAAGAGACATTATCCTATACATCATTGAGACGATAACCTCCATTAACACTTTTCCCTCCTTGAATTGGAGAGCTTTGGGTCTTCCCAATCTTGGGTCATTTCTTCGTAAGATACCGACACTCCACAGAAGGTCCGCAAGGGAGTCTTGGCCTCCCCCGTGGATTTCCACCTAGAATCTCCCTAACGAGTCCGAGTTAAGCTCTTTTTCGACTCATTCAAAAAATGAAAAATATTGCCGAGTGATAATTGATTTTTTCCTTTCACACTCGTTAAATTGGACTTGAAAGGCCGTGAGTCTTAGTTAAGATCTTTTCTGACTCGTTATCGAAAATAGAAAAGATCATCGAGTGAACTTGTCTTTTTCACACTCGTAAATTGGATTTGAAAAGATGTCTATTTGGCACAAGTTTACCCCTTTTTCACACCAAGTAGACTACAAGACATAAAAAAGGATATTTTTTGGCATTAAGTTGTGATTGCATCTCATGCCCTTGCTTGCAGTATTGAGCCTTTATCTGGTTCTCACTTTGCATTATAAATCGTTGCCTAAGCAGTTTTTCATCCTCAACCAAGTAGAGCCTTGTTTATATCCTTTGCAATTTGACACCCTATACCCTGGAGGAAACATCACCCCGAGTGTCCATCTCTCATATGCATTTCCTTGCATTAAGCATAGGTACGTTCCATTGTTGGAACAAGTTTTTATTACTTGCAACACTCGTTTCCTCCTCTGTATCATAGGATTCATTTGTTATGAAAAAAAAAAAGACGGGCTGGAAGGGAGTACTATATTATAATGGCAGTAGTCGTGTCACCTTTGAACAAAGAACAAAATTACTGAGTTCTTGTGTCATCATAATTTTGGGTTTAGTATGGACTTAGGAAGCTGATCTTGTTACAGAGTTTTCTCTACCGACTAGTTACTCTTCCAGTCCCTATAGAGAACATTATTGATGCCTCGTGATTTTAATTGTCACATCATTGAGTCTATGCTTTCGGAGTCTACCATATGTCTCAGTCTCTTATTCAAAGGAAGTCTATCAACCTGTGTCATCCACTCCTCAGAAATCTTAAATTTGCATGTCGGCCATACCCTTAGTTTGTCTCATAATATCATGATACTATAGTCTTATCATGCACCCTGGCCCTACTTTCATCATTGGTAGGTCACCTTGAACCCAACAATTGACATTTCATCATTGGTCATTGACTGGGTGGTTTCCCTTGTGTTCGAAAGAAAGACATATATTCACACTTTGGGATTCGTTCAGTGTCTTGGATTCCATTAAACTTATTGGTGGTTTCCTCACCTTTGTCAACAGTTTTTCATCATTGGTTGCTATTCAAAGGGTATTCTTCGTATATCGCTTGCACTTGGTACACTTGAAAGACGCACAGGGTCATTGGTTCATGAACATGTTCCTTGTTTGATCTCCACCAAATCATGAAGCTCCTACTTTGTTCCTCGTGCTGACTGATGAGATATGCCTTAATTCTCTCCTTTCAGTAGGTCTCTTTCCATCGAATTCAGCTCATTTATTCTGGATACGAGACCTAGAGTTTTATGAGTACCTTGAGGCTTGCAATCATTAGTGGTAGGCTCTCTCTCCATTGACAGATGGGAATACAACAATGTCTCATGATCAATGGATTTCTCAAGTGTTCGACACCGACTCCTTTATTCACACTTGTAGAAATGCACTCGATGCCTTGATACCTACTTTCATTATTGGTAGGTTATCCCACATTTTTAAACGATATACCTCAATAACCGGTAATCAAACGATGTCTCATTATCTTCAACCTCAACTCCTTTATTCACATGATGTAAACTTGGACCTTAGAGGATAGTGTAGAAGACTTGAAGACATCACTATGTGGTCATAGCTTTCTTGAGTTGTTGCTTCACTTTCATTGGACCAACACCTGTTCGACTGTAGTAATCATGGGATATCATATTGTACTCCTTGGTATATATATATCTTCATATTAGTTTCGAGACTGGTTTCATTGGTCCTTGTTCATGACTATGACAACTTTTGGTAAATAACCACATTTGTATTTTCCTATTCATGGCCACAAGCACTTGATTGGTATATTTTCCACATGGATCTGCATTGTATTCTTGGTAGCCATGTATGCAAAGTCAGTACAAAATGTAATGAGCAACTGAGTTCATCCAATTTTTTATCTACCACTCCACTCCTGGGTTATTAATAATGTATTTCGGCCATCGCAGATACTCCTCTGATCTCACACATTAGGGGGCATATATTATAGCAAGATTTTCCTCACCATTGCTATCTTCCACAGAGGGCCTTTTTCCATTTCCCTATGCAGGCTTTATTATCCATTTTTGATGAATCCAGAGATAAAAATTAACATTTTTCCACATATACACACCCTATCAGCTAGACAACAATTGTATATGCAGGATGCTCCACTACAACCCACATACATCGGGATTTGTGCCAGAAAATACAAAATGGAGTCGGTTTTCCATGTCATGACAAGATATCTCTAATACTTTCCCTTCCATATACTGGAAATGTTTTGAATCTTCCCTTCAGTTGGATTTTGAAGACTATAAGAGCACAATTTCGAGCTATGGAAAGGGAGAGAAAGAATTCAACTTTGAGAGCAAATTTACTCTAGAGAAATTACTTCATATTGAGTTTGCATCCCTTTGTCCTTCAAGTCTGAACATAGTGTTCAGCCCCCAAGCTCTTTCCCTATTGTTGAGAGAACCTCATTGACTCTCTCTTGTGAGCTTTCCTTTGGTGGAGGATTGAAGTGGTGGAGGCCCAGTTGGAAGGAACTTGGTTTCTTGGTTTCGAACCGTGCCGACACAGAAGTCTGTAATGTTTTCACTTCTACTGATAAATTATTAATAGAAATACTCCTTTCCCACCCTATTGGTATATTGCAAATGTATGATTATTATCCATGGGCATGTTTGTAATGTTTATTGATGGATTATTCTATCTAATGTACTAACCCCTTTATATCATCACTATATACTTGGTATTCTCGTTTGTTAAGAACTTATTGCAGGTATAAAGCTTTGGGTCGAAGTTCTCAATGATGGAACACCATCGAACGTTGGATCGAGGTAGGCCTCTTTCTTATCTTGCACATTAGTTTATATAGCATAAGTTGGAATTGAGTTGATTTCTGTAGTCATACCTGTTTGTTGTGGTTTACCCTTGGCCAAAGAGATTTTTTCCCTCGTAACACCATCCTCTTTGGTCCTTGACACTTTTTTCCTATGGGGAGAAACCTCTTAGCTCTTGTATGAGACTAGGAACCAAAGGAAGAAGATGCAGTGGATGATTTATCATATTCTAACTGAGCCATTAGCCTGATATAGATGACCACTTCAATATATCAAATAGATTTTTGATATTTTCACTACCCATATGATCCAAGAGGATATCCACACAAGGATTTATTACTTTTCACACCATGGAGAAGATCATTAAAATATTAATTGATGATACCTGACAAAGTTTAAAATAAATGATTAATACTTGAAATGAGTATGAGAAGCTCATGTATTAGTCATTCAAATTGGAAAAATGATTAATATTTTTTAGCATAATGTGTTCATATAATTTGTAAAAAGGAAATTAAAATTAAGTGAGAGAATCCAACTCACAAACTGGTTTCCTAGTTTTAAGGGGAAATCAGTTTTGAGTGAGAATCATACCACACAAACTATATTGTAATTTTAAGGGGAATTTGGGAGTCTCATGAGTTGGTTTGGGATTCTTCCTCATTTTATCACAAGTGGTTTCCTAGTCTCAAGGGGATGTTTAGGTTGGTTGAGATGATTTCTCATTTTTTCCTTGAGTTGTTATTTACATCCCAAATTTGTGGATCTTGTCTCCAATTATCGAGAGAGGGAAACTATATAATTTCCTTATGTAACATTTGTAAAGGGGAGACCCCATTGAGGATACTTGAGGCACCTTGGAGGGAGAGAGAGAGAGAGAGAGCTTTGAATTAAGAGAAACGTAGTCCTTCTAGTGTTTGAAGAAATGTCACTTATGTGAGACCCTTAAGTTCTCTTTGTACAAGAGAAGGCTTCTCTAGGATTTACGCCCTGTAAGGAGCATGTGCCACATTTTGTGAATAAGGTTTAACCCCTGCTATAGAAGGAAAATAAAGTTATTTGTATTCCAAGTGGATCCAAATATTTATCCAGAAGGTTCTGGTGAATTTTTTTAATGCATGGGTGTCAAATTTTATGTGTGAGTTTTGTTTTCACTCTCACTTGATTAAGTAGAGATTTTAATTGCACATATGCACATAATTATGATAATTTTCTCATGTTAATATGCAATGCTTAATGATTATTTTCTCATGTTCAAACACTATTAAGTGTCAATAAAAGGTCCTCATTATAGTATTTTTGTAGAGAAAGATATCCCAGAAATCCCAAATCAAGTGGTATCAGAGCAGGTTTGACTAGTTTTGCAAATTGTGAATGTCATCATGGGAAAGTCAAAGAAGCAAGCATGGGTTCATGAGTTTGAAGAAATCAACCAGACCATTCAAGAAGAGAACATTGAATTGAGGAGGTTTCTTCAAGAATCTTAAGAAGAAAAGAGAAAACTATAACTGCAACTACAATATATGAAGGAGCAAGTTGGGGAATGCTCTGCTACAAGAGAAGACGAAAGTCCCTTCAACATGAGACCAACTTGTGGCCATGGAAGGTATATTAGTTACGGTTTTTGAAATGAAAATGTTGATAACTTCACATATTGTCAGATGATAGAGGAAGTTATCCAGACTCCAGGGAACCAAGGTGGTTTCTTGGAAGCCTCATCTACAACTTCATCCAACCAGGAGGAGAAGTTGGCCAAACTTCATGAAGGTGACCAAACGTTAGCAACAAGAATGGAGGTAAACAATCCTCCATTTTTAATTCTTTCCCTTATTGATGATGATACCTCTTTTGGAATTTTTGAAAGGCACACCAAGGGAATTAACTTGAATTTGTTGAGGAAGATGGGGTATAAAATAGGAGGTCTTGGTATTAATGACCAAGAAATCATTCAACCATTAGAGGTTGAAGGAAGACCCCAATATGTAGGATTGGGGTATGGTGAAAGAGAATGCTCAAAAGAAGTAGAAGCAAATTATTCTTCAAGCAAAGAGTTGAGATCATAACCAACACAATATTGGGACAACAAGAGTGTTGCAAAGTATTGGAAGAGAAAATATCTTTACAGTGAAAGAGAGACATACATGAAGTCACGCAACTATTTCACTCACTTCCAAATGAATGGTCACTGGATCGAGAAATGTTGGAAGCTTCACCCCGAGCTTCATGGTACACCAAGAAAGAAGCACGTACCTAAGTCTATGGATTTGGAGGCTATATCCTCCTTAGTTGAAAAGAATGGGCGAAAATCAAAGTTCCCAGGATTCGATGAAAACAACACCCAAGTATAAGAGCTTGATGTTATCATTGGAATTTTGTCCGAAAATGGTTATAGGAATCCAACATCTTCAAACACCCATTAGTTCATCCATGGCCTAGAAAATGCATTTCCAAAGGGCACAAAACTATACAACTGTTTAAAAAATCAGCATGCGCTAAGGATACAAAGGCAATGTGCGAACGTGTGACAGTCGAATAACGCTGGAAAAGTGCATATGCATCCGATGCACAAATGTGGATGAAAAAAGTCATGCACACCTTAGAACAATGCATTTATTATTTTGGTCAGCCTTCCACCACTTCTGGTTCATCTCCCAAGTCGATTTGACACACAAATCTGAGATGAATCTGAGTGGGGGGCTAGTCAAAGACCTAAGGGTGCCCTAAAGAGCCCCCTGTTCACACTAAAGACTGGTTGAATAATGCCTCAAAGATTTTCTATAAAAGAGGCCATGGGTGCACTATATTTTCAAGGAATTCGTTTGTATTTTTATGCTTCCTATATTCTCTTGGGGAATCCTCTATTCTCATCAAGAGCATACAAGCACCATTTCAATTGGCCATTCACATCACCTCTTGAGTGAATGGGATTTGGATTTCTTCACCATTTCCTTTTAGTTTTCTACTTGTAAGAAGAGATCAATCATTGGGGGTTCAAGATCCCTCCCTTGGAGGAATATGGAACCCATACATCTCCCTTTCTCTTTGGTGTTTTCACACTAATACAACCTATCCATTGGTGGCATGCATGTTGTTTATTTTTTGTTCTATTTTCCTTATGCACCCTAGTTTAGTTTCTTTTATTGTTATTAGTTTAGTTCTTTGTTTATTTCTTATGCTTGATGTTTCTAACTCTTGCATTCACTGCTATCCTGTCCAGCTAACCCAATTGGACTTGTAAGCGTCCTTGTTTCTCTCATTTAGGTGACAAAAGGGATGCAACATATTGGAGACTCCACTGGGGATTGGTATCAATTTCCCCCCCATTTGGGTTGTTTGAGCACTTATTTTTGGTTTATTTAACTTGTAGGAACCATAACCGGCCCATGACTTCCTGCAAAAAGCTAAATTCAAAGCTGAGTTGAGAGAATTTCATCTGAAATTTCTTTCACGAATGTGTAACAGAAAGTGCGTAGGTTTGTTAACCCACAGGCGCGTATTCTGAGCACATGTGCCAAACCCACTGTGTTTCTTAGTTCATTATGCGAACTGCACCAAAAAGTCATTTTTAATTTACGCATTGGCACCCAATGCGCCTATGTCTACTCTGTGACCCACGCATATGTCCAGAAAATCATACATTGTAAGGGTTTTTGTGATCTGTTGGAGGCCCATAGCCTTCTTAATTTTGATTCTATATAGATTGTAATATGCACCACACTTAGATTCCCTCTCCACGTGAAGGGTTAGTCAAAACATAGGCACTTAGGAGGTTAAAATCCATATTTATCCTATTTTTGCTTTCATTTTACCACATGGATGGATTTCTTTGATTAAATATAAGTTGGAATCATTCTATATTACAAATATAACTACTTGCATTGGGACCAGAAATTGAACGTCAACCTGTGAGTATGCTCTTCTCTCGCGCCATAAAGTGATCTTGAGAATCAAAAAAATGATCGAGGGAAAATTTCATCTCCCTTAAAGACAAAAGCTTTAGGAGAGGACAATAACCCCCTCAAGACTCCTCTTAGTTTATTTTTCAAACGCATCTTAAAATTGTAACGGGCCCATACATGCCCACACACTACAAAGATAGGATAGTTTTGAATTTACTTTCTTAGATTAAATCACTAGGGAAGTTTAAAGGTTTTGTAATGGGCCCATACATGCCCACATGTCCACAATCTAGGATAGTTTTTGAATCTTTCTTAGATTAAAATCACACTAGGGAGTTAAAAGATTGGTAAGGACTCATATGTCCACATGCTAGTTCTCTAGGGACTTAAAAATTCTGCAAGGTTGTACCAATGGAATTTAGTAAATTAGGTAATCAAGACTTGTAAGGACCACACAAAGTCCACATGCAACAAGCTGACACCTAACTTATTAAAAATTTGGCACACTTCCACTTGTTCACACATAAAGTTACTACTCACTCACATAGCTTCATCTAGAAAATTGTGGAGGTTGAAGTAAGTTTCCTCCAAAGGGATTCTGAAACGCCCCACCCCTTTTTCTTGATGAGACTATCCACTCCCACTTAATTTCAACGAGATTGGTTCACACCCCGAATCTCTCAAACAAACACATATAAATTATTTCTAAAAAATTACTAAGTTTTCCTCCACAGGAGGTGCCAAAAGAAATTTTTTAGTCTAGGTATGATTTCGGGGACAGGCATCCAAATAACTCCCTGTTATCTAGTTCTCACATCTTCAAAACAGTAGAAGTTGTCAAATAGGGAACTTTAAAATCCTCCAAGTCAAGTGTTCCTGACACCATAAGGCAGGGAGATACCCTTGAAGGGTCAAAGGCCGAGGGTTGGTTTTTCTGTATGTCCCCCCTTGAGGCACCCACCTCTTGGATGGGATGCATCCCGTGACCCATTTCTTAGGCTGAAAATCTAAATGTCTCACTTTGAACGAAGTACCTAGTAACCAAATTTTTAGGACATATACCTAGGTGGAAATTGTGGGCTGCAACTGCACCTTGATTGGATTTTATGTGGCTATTGGGAAATATCGCAATCTCTTTCAGGATATGCACCCTCTACCCCTCATTATAACTTATTGCTTCATCCTTCAATAGTTTCTCTTCCAGTGGATTCAAAACCCACTGTCGAGTGCTATTGGAAGGTCTAGTGATATTTGAGAGGAAGGACGTTACGTCTTTTAGGATACGAGCATTTGTTTTCTTTGTTCTCCCATGCGGACAAAATCTACCTATCCACATGTATGTTTCTTTATCAATTGATTAATGTATGATGCTGTTGTGATTACATGCAATTGTGAGATATATTGTGAAGGTCCAAAAAATCATAACAAAGACTCTTGTTTATTTATTTCTCTCATCACCATTTTCACACATCCACTTTTCTAGTCGGACATCATAGCAGACCCACAGAATCCCCATCGTTCCAGACTCTTTCTAAATCTCCCTCCCATTGTAAGGGGAGTTCCTAGTATTGAAAACTCATCGACTCCACCTTATCACACTCCTGTGAGTGCTACCATATTGGGATCCACTTTGCTTGGTTCCACTTTACTTGGGTCCACTTCCCAAGGTCAACCATCCACCCACTTTCCTTTACAAGGAAGCGGGGGGCACACCTCTTCCCCAGGAGGAAGTACAACCCCACCTATCCCCCTTCAAGGGTCAAGGACACACAACACTCACACCATGGCTGGAACTAACCCTCCTCAAGGGTTAGGTACAAAAAACATTCCCACTATGAAGGAATTAACCCACCACCTCCACCCCAGATGCCATACTTGGCTTCCCTTAACATAATGGATCTGACTAAGCTCACTAATGATCCTATATTGCATGACCCCACATGGCCTACAATACCTACCAAACTACCTTCATACATTCCCAATTTTGAACGAAAAGTGGGAGACGACCTAGCCAACCATATCATGACCTTTCACTTATGGTGCTCTTCAAACAACATCATGGACAAGTCCATTCGATTGAGGTTATTCCAAGGCACGCTCACTGGCCCATCAACCAAGTGGTATGTATAAGAAAAATCTGGGTCCCATGTGACCTTTGAATCTTTGGCCAAAGCATTTTTGACCTTATTTCAACTACCAATTCGTCATGACAATGGTATCAAACTACTCTCAGATTTTAAACAAACCTCCGCTACACACATTGCTAACCACAATCATGAATGGCGTCGATGATGTAGTCTATGCAAAGCTGAAGCCACTAAGAAATAATTCCTTAATTGGTTTCTCAAATCACTTGTTTCCCTTCTTTCCAAGGATGTGGCCGCCACCTTCCCCTAGTATGAAGAAGAATCCATCAGCAAGGCTCAACAGTTCAAACTCATTTATTCATAGTCAGGATACTTATATACGGTACTACCTAATGCTCCGAAACCTGTGCCATTCGGCCAAGACAAACCTGGGATCTCTCATTCCGTGGATGGATTGATTGCTACCACTACACACCACAATCCACACCCCCAACAACCACCTATGTATGGAACACCTCAATATCCACTGGTATATGGAGGACCCCCTTATTATCCTCCTCCCCCTTATCAAAAACCATACCCTATTTCCCTCCCTCCACCCATAAGTGGACCCTCACCGACACCCATGATGCACCTAACTGTTCAAACTAGTTCTCGAAACACCTCTACCTCTACTTACACCCTAATCACTAGTGAAAGAACCACACCTTCCTATGTACCTTATGGATCATTTCCACAACATAATCTGTACTTGCCATTTCCTGGTCCTCTCGAGCCCATTGCTTCTCCACAAGGACAACCACACACTGGGGTTAACTTTGTTCATCCCTCTCCTGTTTAGAAATTCCACAATTTCAAGAAACTCAATATGGAAAATCTGACCCATCAATCGAATAATGCCAAAAAGAAAGAAAAAAACTGAAACAACAATAATTCAGGACCAGGAGGGAATCATCTCTAATAGAACCAACTTGTCGGGGGAAACCAGAATCAGGGAAACCAGAACCCCCAAGGAGGAAATAATAAAAACCGCTAATGGAATAATAACAATAATCTTCAGACAAAATTCCCTTGTGCCCTTCGCGGTGAGTATGGCCATTATACTCACCATTTCCCTCAAATTGCTGACTTTAAATGGATGAAAGAATCCATAAATGGACCACGTCCCCCAGCTTCACCTGCT
>ML816379.1:30718-60957 GCA_009831015.1 Picea engelmannii | reverse complement strand
TGGGACAATATCCAAACCCAGGCACTCCTACAAATCAGACTATCCTCCTCAGTAGTGAGGAAGAAGTTCTTTTACAAATGCGCAGTCATTAATACAACGCACATCTTGACTCCACTCCCACTACCTTGGAAGCAGCCCCAGTCACAACTGGACCACCTTTGATGATTCCTCGCCCTAATACTGAACCAACCCTTCATATTCCTCGCATCCCATTATGACGGAATGTCAACAACCCTCAGGATAGGGCGGCACACAATTAGAGTCTGGTCAATGACTTGGCACAATCTCCTACTGCCATGTCATTTTTAGAAGTCCTTTAAAGCTATCCTACTCAACAGAAGTAATTAATTTAGGCCCTGGGGGAAGTTGACCCTATAGAAACTCGTCTCATCACTTTTAATATTAATAGTGGGGAACCCCGTCTTCCCACTTTGGTCACTTTCCAAATACCGGTTAAAATCCAGAACTTCACAGTTCATCACTGCATCATTGATGAAGGTGCATCCACATGCATCATGTCCAAAACTATATGGCAGAAACTTGGCTCCCCCGAGCTCATACCATCCACCATTAACCTAAGAGCTTATGACAGACAACCATACTCTCTAGAAGGGCTCTTTCAAAATGTCCCTGTTGAACTCAGGGGCAAGACTATCCTCATTGACATTGAAGTTATTGACGATCCACTCGATTACAATATCTTGTTTGGGCGTAGCTACATGTATGTGATGAAGGTTGTGGTCTCTTATGTGTTTCATACCATGATGTTCCCCCACAACGGGAATATCATCACCATTGACCAAGTATCACATTATGAGTCCATAAAACATCCTACCTTTTGTCCACATTAATCCCGATGCCTACCCACTCTTCAAGATGGGTCCCAGAATTTTCAAAGACCCATCCTTGCTAGGGACTTACCATGGAGAACCTCTTCTCATACATCCCTCATCCCAAGTATGTGTCGTATCATCCAATGGAACATAAATTGGAGGTACCCTTCCTCCCACAGAGGCTTCATTACTAATTGGCGTCCCACTAGTCACATAACTCCTTCCTCCAGAATCCATTGATAACCCTCCATCTCCCCCTATTCCTGATTATACCCTTCCCTATGGCCACATCCCAATTTGGGAGAGAGTCCCCCAAGCCATTACTCAAATCCCCTTCTTTTACCCCCCACCGGGCGTACAAGGTTTCCAGGTAGCCACAAATATTACCCTTCCCAATATGGTGCTGGAAATTCAAGTATGGTATCTACATCCACAAGAGATGGTCCCTCAACCATCCCTCCCTCCCAAAACAAAAGGAATCCTGATGCAGATTCCCATACTTACCCCCACCACACCACTCGCACCCCCACTCACTAGCACCACTGCTACAACTGGGGGTAGATGGAAGAAGAAAGATACCGTCACCCCACTTCCACCACGAGCTCAACCTCCTTGCACACTATGAGAGAAATAAGGACACCCCACCAATAAATTCCCATCTCTCCCTGAGTTGTGCAATTTAATTCAACTCCCTCAAGTGATGACACCGCCCATTGTTTCATCTAGTTCACCTAATACTACCATTACATCCCCAATAGGAGGCAAAGGGCTGCGAACCAAATTTGCATGTGCCATATGTTCAAAGTATGGCCATTACACCCACCATTGCCTGACACTACCTCATTTTCAGAAGACGCTAACTGCAGTCCGCCAGAGTCTTAAGCAAGAACCCCTTCCATCTGCATCATCTCAACCACATGTCACTAACATCCACTATGTCACAACCTCAATCAATGAACGAATGTGATGTCCTTTCTCTCTCTGTGAATAACTAGATCATTTCACCTACTAATGTCCCATGATTATTGAATACAGACTATTGAGTCTCAGAAATGTCATTTTTCCATCCACCTTTCCCTTCATCATTATTCACATTTCATCACTCGATAAACCATTCATTAATACCATTTCATAATTAAATATGGGTTTAGCCTTATTATTTTCCAAATCATTTATGTTAGTATTAAAAGGGAATTTGTGATTAAATATTAGAAAATTGACATGTTTTCATATATCTAAAAAATGTGTGAGCTTTATCATGTGTAGGAATATGTTAAGGATTAATTCAAAAGACTTCTCAAATACTTCCTCCACCATTTCAAGATTTGAGAAGATAATTCAATCCTAATCCAAGGAGAAGATCATGGAGATTTAGTTGTCATATCTTATCCAAGATATATGAGAGATATGTGTGAGGATTTGAAGGGATTATATTTTGTAATAAAGGGAAATGGGTTGAGAGAAAAGTGGATCTGTAATTATGAGATGTTTATCTCCTTTTCAAAGATCTCATGTATAAAAGAGAGTTCCTTCTCTTCATGAGGGGGAGAATTATTACTATGTAGATCAGAGGAGAATCAATATTATGTGAAAGATGAGAATCATTATTATGTAGATTGAGAAAGAGGATTCATTATGTAGATTAAGGGAATTGTTATGAGATAGGTTCTTGAGGAGAATTGTTATGATGTAGATTGGATTCATGAGGAGACTCCTTTTGTAAACCTACTTGTTGAAGATTAATGCAAGTTTGGATTCAGTGATTTTGTCTCTCATAGAAGTTATTATTTGTTGATCTAAAGCTTCCATGTTGGCATCGACAAGGGCCACTGATCCAACTTGGTAAGCTTATTGTAAATTGTTAGTGTATATTTTCATTTCATGTATTTGTCATTTCAATTTCATGTTATTTTGTTTGATTTCACTCTTCGAATGTGTTGAAAAGTGTGGTAATGCAAGAATGGTTGGATCTCCATATTTCACCATACATGAGCTTTAATGGAGCATCCTACTTGTTCGTTTAGTTTCTCCAGGAGATAGAATCAAAGTTCATCTTTTCTTTTCATGAGCCATCAATGAACATGTCCATCACCTGAGCAAGATCTTTTGCTTGTTTATGAGTTTTTCTTTCCAACTTTCGAGTTGTGTGAAGATTGTTATTTTTAAGAGTGTGTTCGTTTCTAAATGGTTTTCTTATCTAATCTATACTAAAAAGACATAGGAACCTATCTATTATCAGCACATATAGTGCATCAACTCTTTTGATTACAAATCCAAGTTGATAATTTATGTTTGGTAATATATTATGCAAATAATTGCACCAACACAGATGTTTCCACATGGCCCTTATTCAAAATACTACACCCCCCCACACTGCTAGCAGAACCAGTGATTACCCCTACTCCATCACTTGATGTTGTTCATATATTCTCTCCTGAACTTGAGGCACTCCTGACTCACCCATGGTTCTTGGATAGTTTATATGAGGATATTCCCCCAAATCCCCCCAATTCTTCAGTTCATTTCCCCATGGAAATTTTATTCCCGACTACCATTTTCAACCCACAATATCTTGATATTTGGTTTATGTCAAGCGAACCATCGCAACCCCCTTGCGTCATTCCCCCTACCTCTTCACTAGAAGATAACCACACGGTGAAAGTCACCATTGTTATTCCCCTAGATCCATTATATTCTTGACAGTTCTACTGTGATGAAGAAATCCTTGAGGAATTAACTTCCTCCGATTTCCCATGGGATCCGCTCCAAAACAGAGAACTCTTTATTTCACAAGAAGCCTTTCTGCCTCCCAAACAAGGCCCCATATATGCAATCAAAACCAAATATTTTCTCCCCTCAGGGAATATAGATTGGTTCAATAACCCTATCCTTGCCCCCGATGCTTTTGAAGAAGGAAATATGGACAACATTTCCCCCACCATCAAAATTGATATTTCCATCAAACCTGGAATCATAGAGGAAATCACCATCAGCACTGCATTCTCTCTTGAAGAACTCATCGCTTACAAATCTCTCTTCCAGGAATACTAGGACATTTCTTCTTGGTCATACACAGAGATGCTTGACCTTGATCCCTCTATTGTCAAACATCATATAGACACATGGCCTGATATCACACCTATACAAAAAAATAAGCATCCATTACACCCATCCAAAATGGAAGCCATCAAAGCCGATATTGACAAATTACGCACTGAAGGGTTCATATACCCCATCACATATATGTCATGGGTCTCCAACCCCATCCCCGTTAACAAAAAATAGGGCACTATCCGTGTCTGTACGGACTTTCATGATCTCAATCACGCTTGTCCCAAAGACAATTTTCCAACGCCCTTCATCGACCAAATTATCGATGATTGTGCTGGCCACGAGGCTTTATCCTTCATGGATGGTTTCTCTGGATACAATCAAATTCAGATTCACCCAGCCGATCAATACAAAACCGCATTCACTACCCCTTGGGGTAATTTTTCATATCGTGTCATGCCTTTTGGCCTCAAGAACGTTGGTGCCACTTTTCAATGTGCCATGACATATATGTTTCATAATCTGGCTCAAATCATTCTCGCCTACTTGGACAACCTCATCGCTCGATCCAAGAAACGCACTCAACACCTCGATGACTTACGCAATGTATTTCATAGGTGTCGTCAGTACAATATCCGCTTGAATCCCCTCAAGTGCGTATTCTACATCACCACTGGATGCCTCCTTGGGTTCATCGTCTCCCAACACGGCATCATAGTGGAAACCCTCAAGGTCCAAGCGATCACAGAAATTCCCCCCCCTCAGAATTTAAGCCAGCTGCAAAGGTTACAAGGCAAAGATAAATTTTTATGCTTCTTTGTCCCCGATTACGCCACTCGAGCACATGGTTTACTTCGCCTCTTACGTCATGATATCCCATTCCAATGGGATGAACATGCCCAAAAATATTTTGGTGATCTCAAAGTGACCCTCTCCAATGCCCCATTGATTTCTCCACCCGACTATGAACGCGACTATATCCTCTACTTATCGGCCTCAGCCGTCTTCATAGCAGGAGTTCTCGTCCAATTAGGGTATGATGACTAGGAGCATGTCATTTACTATATTAATAAAAACCTTTCAGGGCCACCCTTGAAATACAATCAAGAAGAGAAACTCCCCCTTGTAGTTTTCCTAGTAGTCTAGAAACTACGCCACTACATTATGCTTCGAACTACCAAGGTCGTAGCCGATTCCAACCCCATGAAATACTTGCTCAGTCGCCGACAAATTAATGGTAAATTTTCCCGATGGATTTTCATCCTTCAGGAGTACAACCTCAAATTTTCAACACCCAAGAGCAAGAAATCCCTCGTCCTTGCCGAACTCATTACGACATTTCCCTCCAAAACTACCAGTACTCCCATCAATACTGACTTCCCCGATGAGCATATCTTTTACATCCCCTTGGATGATCCTTGGTATGGAGATCTCCTCATCTACCTATGAACATAAAAGTTTAGAAACCACCTCTCCCAAGATGATCGTCAACGTATTCGACACCAGGCCCCTTGCTACCTCCTTCTCAGTGATATCTTATATTGACGAGGGGTCGACACCATACTTCGTGGATGTTTGACTAGTGACAAAGCTGATAGAGTCTTGAATGACTACCACAATGGCACCTGCGGTGGCCACCTCTCAAGGATGTCCACCACCCAGAAAATCATTCCAGCTGGTTATTTTTGGCCCACATTGTTTCATGATTGCATCCATTCTGTGAAGCGATGTGACAAATGTAAGCTATATGCCAACAAAGCGAGAGCACCACCCACTCTCCTCCACCCAGTCATTATTGTTGGCCTCTTTTGCAAATGGGGCATCAACTTCCTAACTTGTAACCCTCCATCTAGCAATGGACACAAATACATCGTTGTAGCAGTCGATTATTTCACCAAGTGGGTTGAAGCCATGCCCACCTTCAACAACACTATTGACACTGTAGTGTGTTATTTCTTTAACCACGTCATCTCCCACTTTGGAGTCCCCCTACAGTTAGTCTCCAATCATGGGAAACACTTTGAGAATGAGATTTTCATCGAACTATCCTCCAGGTTAGGCTTCTCCCACGAGTTTTCCTCCCCATACTACCATCAGTCCAACAGACATGTAGAGGCAGTCAACAAGGTCCTCAAAACCATGTTGTAGTGCACAGTTAACAAACATAAGACCAATTGGCACCATATGTTTTTTTTCCGCGCTACGGGCTTATCACACGATAGTTAAAACTTCCACTAGTTTCACACCATTTCACCTTTTCCATGGGGTCGAGGCCACTCTCCCCATTGAGTGTGAAATTCCCACCTTACGCACCACTATTGAGCTATTTCCCGACACAGCTATTACCCGACACTGCTCCAATGGAGCAACGTTTGCTGAACTTAGAGTCGCTAGATGAAGACCATCATTCTTCATTACAGAACAATGAGGAAGCCAAAAAATGATCGAAGGCCACCTTCTATCGCCATGTCAACCTTCTCTCATTCAACGAAGGCGACCTCGTCCTTGCTTATGATATTGCTCATGATACCCTCAACGATGGAAAATTCGAGTCATTATGGCATGGACCTTACATCATCCAACATTTCCTCACAAAATCACCTAAATCCTAGCCTCCCCTGAAGGCCATCCTCTCAAAGAACCCATCAATGGGTTGTACTTAAATAAATTTTACGCCTGAGTGTAGCCATTCTACACTAGGCTTTTTCTTTTTTGTACACTTTTTGAAGAGTTTTTAATCTTCTTTTTCCTCCATAACTTGAGTCTAATATATCATTTGTGTTATTGACAGATGCCTCCTCCATCGGCCTACCACATCAGTTACGCTGACTGAGCTAACCATTGGACACAAAATCTCGCTTCGGCCACTTCAACCTTCTATACCCCCTCACATGAATTGCTTCACTCCAACGGCATATGCATGGGCTCCACAACCAAAAACCAAGAAGAATACATATCTTTCATTGGCCTCCTTGTAGAGGAAAATATCCACAATGTTCATCACCTTAGCATCTTATTAGATTCCCAACTCGTTGTCCTCCAACTCAACAATGTGTACCGTGTACTCAATCCATGCCTCTTCTGTAAATACCTGCAAGTTAGAATTTTATCTCGACATTTTGATTCAATCACATTCACACATATTGCAAGGCAATTTAATCAAATAGCAGATAATATGGCTAACCTAGTGTTAGATTGGCATTTATCCCGTCAAGTTACCATTACACATACATAACTCATCAAAAGTTTGTCACAGCATATAAATTAGACATCATAACCAAAAAACATCAACACATGTGAACATCACAAAGATCCCAAAATGTATATATATATATATATATATATATATATATATATATATATCAGTCAATGCACCATCAAGTTTTACAAAAAATAGTACATATACAACATCCGTAGGTAGGTGAACCACCTCACCCCAATAAATACAAAATTGGTGTCCCAACACCATATACAAAATGGGCTCACAAGCCTACATAAATACAAAAATACATATACAGACGCACTCATGGTGCCTCTAGAGCTCCACCACCTAGTCCTCTCTCTGGAGGAGGCACCCCACCAGCTAGGGGTCCCTCAGGTCCTGGGGGCAGTTGCCCAGTCATAGCCACCCTCGCTATAGCTACTCTATGGATCAGGGTCTGCGAGTCCACCAGAAGGCCCACACACTGGTCCAAGTCTCAATTTTCCTAGATACACACCCACATACCCTCAGGCACTCCCTATATTACCACCTCCAATCGGGAGCGAAAATCCTCGAACTCTCCCCCAACCCCCACCAGAGGAGCATGAGGTGAACTTACAACTGGATCATCGAAATAACATCTCCTGCCTACTTTTTCATCATCAACCAGCCTCACCCTCTCCTCCTCTCACTGCCATCTCTCCCCTGCCCATGGCTCTCCCCACGATGGTATCACTGGCCCATTCCACACGGGCACTCTGACCAACTCAAACTTGCGTCCGTGAGGTCCCACATCTACACACACAAAAAAAAAGTGATAGAATCAATATCCATTTATACATAAAGAACATGTTATACTATCTAAATATAAAAAAATCAAATATAACATCATACCTCTGCGATCGAACACCTCTCCATATCTGGATCATCCCAGAAATCCACCCCACTATACGGGTATCGGAGTATGATCTGTGGCATTTGACACCACACCTGTGCAACCTCAATCATGAAATAATGGCCACCCTCCCCACCCCCATGGAAAACCAAAATCGTCACCCACCGCCTCAGTCACGGCTCCTACACATCAGGTGCATCCAATATCACTATAGGGTGCAACATGGACACCCTCTCCAAAAACCATTCTACCAAGATGGACCCAAAGGAAAACTCCCCTGAGTTAGAAACTCAACACCTGTTGAGATGCCCCACCATATTGACATGTAGCATCAAGCCCTAGGAAAAATGCTCCCCCCCCAGTGCCCTCTCCATGATCTTCAACTGACCCCCACTGATTCGTTGAGTTACGAGACATACACAAACTCTCACAATCATCGATGCGACACATTGATGCACCAGGGTGTCCATTTCCCCAATCCTCACCACTGATCTCGACATCAAGTCCTCTCTCGAACAATATGTTCAGGCAAGGTCATCCAACTTACCATCTCCGAGAACCACAGGCTTGACAGGTAGAAGGGTTCCCTGAAAAGAGAGTCCAGTCAAAAAATATACATCCTCTATAGTAGAGAATTCTAGGTACTCACCTCACATGATGAAACACTGCAAATCCAAATTCCACATTGAAATCAAGAACTACAGAAGGTACTCCTGTGCCCTCACCAGTGAGCACTCAAAAAACTTCAGCAACCCATAGGCTGCCAAAGCACCACGTGTAGCTAGATACTCATCTCTCACTGCCTCTCTCAGCCACGCCCAGACCCTTTCCCTCCAATGGATCGGCATCGTCAATTGGTCACCTGCATCCACACATAAAATATTTGATCAACCATCACAAACTCACCAAAACACCAAAATATCAAAAAATGATAAGTTTTTACACCCTTCATCTTTGCCTCAAAGGCGCGGATTTTTTCCCCACAGTCGTGCACTCATGCGATATTGTTTGCAATATAGGGGTGCACCCATGTGCCCCTGTCACATCAACAGACACACACCCTATCGTGCCTATTCTCTCCACAGTTGTGCACACATGCACAACTGTTAGGAACACAGTTGTGCATAGATGTGCAGTTGTGCTTTGCACAGACACGCATTCCATGCACACCTTTTTTCCCTCTTTGGATGCCCCCGTGTGCAGCTCTCCAAATTATAGCCGTGCACTTGTGTGCATGAACCACTCGATCTCCCATGCACTACAGGGCCCACCCTCACAAAACCCCCCTGTACGGACATTCGTACAAGACCTACCCAAAAAAGAACCCCTAACTATTATGCAGGAGGATATGACCACTAACCTGAAACTTGTTGATCCAAAATTGGCTAGCTCGATCTCCTGGAATCTCCAAATCTATCCTCAAACCTCTCATCAATCCACTACGACAGCAGGTACAAATGAGGTGGCAATGTGGGCCCTACGAATATATATAGTCCCTTTTTCCAAACTTCCATACTCAAGTTTGGGAGCTTCGAGCATCCGTTTTCTGATCCATCTTCAATAACAAGACCAGGATCCCACCACCTACACAGTCACATTCCCCAGGCCATCATCATCCTCGGTCCCTAATGAACATTTTTCTCACATAACGCTCAGGTACACATGCTCATGTTCAAAATTCTCAAATAACTATTATATATTCTTTACTTTCAGATATCGTTCACGGCGGGTATTTGGTTTTTTATGTGTGCAGGTACTTGGTCATCACCTGCCAACATGCCCCTTTTAGGTATATGATCACTACTGGCATGTAATCATTCCCTCCTAATATCATTTTCATATCCCAGTCACACCCTCTGATATTTACCTCTAGGTTCCCCCCATACGACTCTGAAGTACTCACACCTCCATTTCATTTCAGTACTGTCAAATGGTGGCACTCTCTCCCACATGAGTTTTCCCCATCATAGTCCCCTCTGGCACTTTGACACTCATGTTATTTTCACCCCTTAAGGCTGGGAGTCCTCATAGTATTTTCACTCCTGAGAATTAGCCGCATGCTCCTTCTCCTCATTTTGCTAACTTCCCCATAATGGAATCCCAAGTAATCTCGTCATGATTCACATTTTAACTACACCTCTGCAGTATCATTAGCCCTCCATCTCATTCACCCTCAGTTTTCCCATCTGCAGATTGTCCTCCATTCATCTTACCTAATACATAAACCCATCTATGGGTCCCCCACCCTCCACCTGCTTTCCACGCCACTTGTGCCCTCACATGCCAAGCCATATTGCACTGGGGAACCCATTTCTGTATCTGTACACTTTTCCCAACTGATTCTTTATTTATTTGGTAATTGTAAAAATCCTTTGTTTCCATCCTTTACATAGATTTTTGTTGTCACCCTTGACGACCTTCTTTTTTCTGGAAAAAGAAACCCATGTCACCCTTGGTTGGGGCATTCATTATATTCTACTCCTGTTGACATCGTCCATAAACCTTGAGTATCCCGCAGTCCCTATACCCTTGATCTCTGAGTTTTTCCACTTTGTCTCACCTCTGGCACAAATTAACCCACGTCTAGTCGTCCCCCTGACACTAGACCCAGTTTCACGGTTGTTGCCACTCATACTTCACAGCTATCCCCAACCAAGGTCAGACTTGAGTCTCACCACATATTGACTTCTTCCATGTATCTCCTCAATCCCTAATCTCATCCCATGGATTTCATGAATCCCTTTGCTTCTTGGAGTCGCATCTCCCTTTTTGTCGACATCAACACAATTTCTAGAAGGGCAACAATATCTTGACTCTCATTACCTTTACAATGAGGAGTCTTGGATGACACAGAGAGAACCATCATTTCTCTCTGTTGTCGTTGACCCCCACAACATTCAACTTCAACACTTTATCATGTTGCGGTGGGTCTTACTTTGCGACTATTGCAATTGTTTTTATATTTTCCAAAGACCTATGAAATTTGATAGGCTATAAATGCCTGCGTCTCATCGACACTTCTTACAGGTGTCATCGCCTCTTTTAAGATTTTGTTCACCATCTGAATTATCCTCTGCTATTATCAACACAGCCCCGAGGGCGCTGCAGTCATCTCCACAAACACAGAACTTCAGTTACTGTATTACACATTTTTGAGTTACATGACACGAGCATGGGGCATGCCCGCCTTGTTTGTACACGGTTTTATTTTTCCACGCCTTGCGAAAGGTTTGGGTCCTATCGGTTCCCCTCTCCCTCTAATGGGCCGCTCTTGAAATTCCCCTCAACACTCTTTCTTACAAAGATACTCTCAGTAGAAGAAACATTGATGTATTTTGGCTATATGTATGCTCCTAACCTCACACATCAGGGGGCATCTGTTATCACTGGAATTTCATCCGCAAATGGTTACAGGATTCCAGCATCTTCAAACACCCATTAGTTCATCCATGGTCGAGAAAATGCATTTTCAAAGGGCACAAAACTATACAATTGGTTAAAAAATCAGCATGCGCTAAGGATACAAAGGAATCACGCGCATGTACGATAGTCGAATAATGCCGAAAAAGTGCATATATACCCGATGTGCCACTGTGGATGCAAAAATCCATGCACACCTCAGAACAACACATTTATGATTTTGGTCGGCCTTCCACCCACTTCTGGTTCATCTCCCAAGTCGATTTGACACCCAAATCCGAGATGAATCCGAGTGGGGGGCTGGTCAAAGACATAAGGTTTCCCTAAGGAGCCCCTTGTTCACACTAAAGATGGGTTGAATAATGCCTCAAAGCTTTGCTATAAAAAGAGGCCATGGGTGCACTGTATTTTCAAGGAATTAATTTGTATTTTTATGCTCCCTATATTCTCTTAGGGAATCCTCTTTTCTCATCAAGAGCATACAAGCACCATTTCATTTATCCATTCACATCACCTCTTGAGTGAATGGAATTTGGATTTATTAACCATTTCCTTTTAGTTTGCTACTTGTAAGAAGAGCTCAATCATTTGGGGTTCAAGAGCCCTCCCTTGGAGGAAGAGGGGACCCATAAGTCTCCCTTTCTTTTTGGTGTTTTCCCACTAATAAAACTTATCCATTGGTGGCATGCATATTGTTTATTTTTTGTTCTATTTCCCTTATGCACCCTAGTTTAGTTTATTTTATTGTTATTAGTTTAGTTCTTTGTTTATTTCTTATGCTTGATGTTTCTAACTCTTGCATTCACTGTTGTCTTGTCCAACTAACCCACTGGACTTGTAAGCATCCTTGTTTTTCTCATTTAGGTGACGAAAGGGACACAACACTTGACGAGATATTTCCAATGGCATGAACACCAACTGAAACAGACTATGGATGAAAAAGTAATGGCCATCTAAAATTTTCAGCAAATAGGAAATTTGGTGAAATCCATACAATGTTGACGTGGAAGCAGCATAGGCTATCACGTGTCATGCATTTTTTTCACTTTTAGCGACATTTGGGCTAGTTAGAATCTATCATGTGGTAGGTCATATAGTGATGTGGCACCACCCTAAAGCTTCTACGTGGCCTAACATATAGAACACTAAGCACACAGTTGGCATAGTTGGTAGGTGATGTTAGCAGTGATGGGGAAAAAATTCAATAGGGTAACGTGGTAGACCATACAGTGTTGACATCAGTATACTGACGTGGTAGCGCAAAAAATTTCAAGTGTCATATAGATTTGGAATTTTTGGCAGGCACATGGACCAATATCTGAGTGCCACGTGACACCACCTGGGGGTCACTACATTGCAGGACCACACAGTCTAGTGGTAGACTTGATGTGGAGATTGTACATCTAATTTGGAACCACTGTAAAACACAGTTGGCACAAATATAGGTGGCACTGATGTGGCGTAAACACGACAGTTAATAGGGACATTGAATAGCCAATCCAAAGGCACCACATGGCCCAACCACAAGGCACCATGTGGCACCCCGTAGATGCCCAATGAAGGATAAAGGACAAAATTTCAAATTTTTGAAAAAATGTGCCACTAGATTGGTCAGTGTCAGACATGGTGAATGGACCATTCGGTGACCAACAACTAACAATATCTTATTAAAAAAGGAAACAAACAGATGTTTTGGTGGAAGTTTAAATTTAGCGTATCAAAACGGGCAGCCAACCAATGGAAAATTTGGGGGAGTTTAAATATGGCCAGACTGGTCGATGTTAAATTTGGCGACCATACCGGTCAGCTCCGACTGGAATCCTATTACAAAAAATTCCCAAAAAATGGGGGGTCTGCAGGTTTGAATCCTGTACCTCCCACCAACAATTCAAACGGCTTATCGTCGAGCCACGTGAGCCTTTTGTAAATTATGCCCGCTAAATTTAATTTAAACCATATGTTTTTCCATTCGATGAGAAAAGGTATGGGGCCCGTACTCGAGCATGAATTTCGATGTAGGAGGTGTATTTATTACAGGTGGTACAACCTGTTTGGCACACACATTGAGGTAGAGATCCATGGACTGACAATGACAAAATTTGACAAATTTATAGTCATTTTTGCATGATTTCTCACCATGAATCCATTGGTGTAGTAAGAATTTGGATCTGAGTAGTGGATTTTCAGAGCCCATGGAATAATCCCACGCTTGTCATTAATTATTAGCACTCTTTACAAGTTTCATCTTTCAGAATAGGTCAATTTTATAGTAAAAAATTGTAGAATGATGAGATGGACCTGTTGGTGATTTGTATGCAAATATTTGAGCATCTAGTTGAGCGCCTTGTCACGAAAACCAGTGTAAGTTTTATGCATTTATGTTTTTTTCCTCTTTTTGGAAATTGAAAAAGGATGAATGTATGTTGCATATTCTAATGATCTTTGAGTGTTGCAACAAGGAAGCAATATCTGACTTATTGCAAGAAATTTATTGTTTGAGCCTTACACACAAATTGAGACGGTGTGGCAAGAGGCGATTTTGACACTTTGACAGAAAATAATCATGTTATAGATAAAAGCCATAGAATTAAGAGACAAGTATGATGATGATGGAATTTTCCTTATTTCTTATATTGCACATGTTTGTAATGGGGGGTTTTAAAACCATAGAGTTGCCACTAGTGCATATTTGGGGGTATTCACCTTAATGTTAATGATGTAAAACGTTGTAATTAGCCACTCTGAAAGTGATGATGAGAGTGAGAGGAATTTTGTTTTATGCCTAAAGTATTTTTGGAAACATTGTAATGGGTCACTTTTGAGTGAGAGACATTGTTTTTCCTAGGCTTGTTCGACAAAATTGTAATGGGTCTTGTAGCCACTGTTGAATGAGAGGCATTGTTTTTCCTAGGCTTGTTTTGGAAACATTGTAATGGGTATTATAGCCATTGTTGAGTGACAATAATTGTTTTTCCTAGGCCTATTTTGACAACATTGCAATGGGTCTTATAGCCACTATTGAGTGAGAGGTATTATTTTTCTTAAGGCATGTCTTGACAATCATTGTAAACTTGTCCATGAGTGTTTTACAAACTCTTGAAAAGTTTGGTACTTCTTTGAAAATTTGTAATCCATGTATTGTCAGTTATAGATTTGAATTGATGCAAGTGTTTCCATCAATATCCTCATTCTGAAGTACCAAGGTGAAAAAGAAGAAGGGTGTGCCCTTTCAGAGACATTTTTTATGCAGATCAAGGAATCAACTACATATTTGCATTGGTGCAAGTGTCACAATTAATGTCCTCATTCTGAGGTACAAAGGTTAAGGATAATAAGGGTGCGGCCTGTCAGAGACATTTTTTATGCAGATTGAGCAGTGGGAAAGTGCATTGTGGAGTGTAAGACTCTTCGCAGAAGCTGGTTGCGTAGATTCAAGTCACAGTTTCTCTCTATACTTTTGGAGGACCAAAAGTGATTTTTGTGGGGAGGTATGATCCAGGAGGATCTCCACACAAGGATTTATTACTTTGCACACCATGAAGAAGATCATTAAAATTTTAATTGATGATAGGTGAAAAAGTTTAAAAGGAATGTTTAATGCTTCATATTGTAAAAATGATTAGTATTTTTTAGCATAATGTGCTCATATATTTTTCATTTAATTTGTAAAAAGGAAATTAAAATTAAGTGAGAGAATCCAACTCACCAATTAGTTTCCTAGTTTTGAGGGGAAATTAGTTTTATGTGAGAATATTACCACACAAATTAGTTTCCTAATTTTAAGGGGAAATTGGGAGTCTCATGAGTTAGTTTTGGATTCTTCCTCATTTTATCACAAGTGGTTTCCTAGTCTCAAGGGGAAGTTTAGTTTGCTTGAGATTATTTCTCATTTTTTTTCCTTGAGTTTTTATTTAGATCCTAAATTTTTGGATCTTTTCTCCTTGAATTATGGAGAGAGGAAAACTGTATAATTTCCTTATGTAAGAATTGTAAAGGGGAGACCCCCTTGAGGACCTTTGAGGCTCCTTGGAGGGAGAGAGAGATATTTTCATTAAGAGGAATGTAGTCCTTTTGGTGTATGAAGAAATGTCACTTATGTGAGAGCTTCAAGTTCTCTTTGTACAAGATAAATCTACTCTGGGATTTCTTCTCTGTAAAGAGCTTGTGCCAGATTTTTCTAAAGACAGTTTCATCCCTTCTATAGAAGGACAGTAAAGTGATTTGTATTCCAAAAGGATCTGGAGACATAGCCAAAAGGTTGTGGTGAACTCTTTTAACACATGGGTGTCAAATTTTATGTGTGAGTTTTTTTACATTCTCGCTCGATTAAGTAGAGATTTTAATTTCACATATGCACATAATTATGATAATTTTCTCATGTTAATATGCAATGCTTAATGATTATTTTATCATGTTCACATGTGATTAAGCATCAATAAAAGGTCCTCATTGTAGTATTTTTGTAGAGAATGATATCACATAAATCCTAGATCGAGTGGTATCAGAGAAGGTATGGCAATTTTTGCAAATTGTGAATGCCATCATGAGAAAGGCAAAGAAGCAAGCATGGGTTCATGATATTGAAGAAACAACCAGACCATTCAAGAAGAAAACTTTGAATTTATGAGGTTTCTTCAAGAATATAGAGAAGAAAAGAGAAAACTATGACTGCAACTACAAGCTATGAAGAAGCAAGTTGGGGGATGCTTTGCTACAAGAGAAGCAAAAAGTCCCTTCAAGATCAGACCAACTTGTGGCCATGGTAGGTATACTAGTTATGGTTCTTGTAATGAAAATGTTGATAGTTTCACATATTTTCAGATGATCGAGGTTCTCTTCAGACACCAGGTAACCAAGGTGGTTTCCTAGAAGCCTCATATACAACTTCATCCAACTAGGAGGAGTAGTTGGCCAAACTTCATGAAGATGACCATGTGTCAGAAATATGAATGGAGGTGAATAATTTTGCATGTTTAATTCCTTCCCTTATTAACGATGATGCGACTTTTGGAATTTTTTAAAGGCACACCAAGGACATTCGTTTGAAGCTTCTAAGGAACATGGGGTATAAAGGAGGAGGTATTGGTATTGATAACCAAGGTATCATTCAACCATTGGAGGTTGAAGGAAGACCTAGATATGTAGGATTGGTGATCTAGATGGATTTCGGTGTCCTCCAACCTATTCCAACTAGCTCATTTTGGCAGTTTTCCAGTTTGGCAATTGTTTCCTAGTTTTCAGGTCCCTGACTTCCTGAGCCTTTTTGAGGCCCTAAACAACGTTTTTAGGGCTCACCACAAGTAGACTATTGATATAGTTAGATTTTGACCAAAACATATGTATTCCTCGGATAGGCCTATCCAATGGGCTATCATGCGCCTAAAAAAGAGATCGTATGCAAAAGTTATGACTCCAGGAAGTTGATGTACTAACTTACCCAAATGGGGCCCACATGACTTTTGGCGCTTCATCTCCTAGGGTTAGGTTTTTGGATGTTTAGGGTTTTTGAAATTCCTATTTATTGTAAAAAGGACTTCAAAGCCTCATTGTAATCATCTTCTTGTGAATGAGCACAGTCGTCACATCTCTACTCATATATAAGTTGCCACCATTCTAGCAAGCTCGTTTTTCGCTCCATTTTATAGTTTCAGCTTATTTCCTTAGTGAATAGAAACCAGTTTTACTGTATATATGTTCCTCTGTGTTAAGAATATTTTGATAATAATATGTATTCATTTTGTTTTTCTCATAAAATCCAGATCAATTGGAGTATGGTGAAAGCGAATGCTCAAAAGTACTAGAAGCAAAGGATTCTTCAAGCAAAGAGTTGAGATCATCACCAACACCATCTTGGGACAACAAGTCTATTGCAAATTAATGGAAGAGAAAATATATATACAGTGAAAGTGAGACAGACATGAAGTCACAAAACTATTGCAGTCATTGCCAAATTAATTGTCACTGGATTGGGAAATGTTGGAAGCTTCACCCTGAGCTTCATGGTACACCAAGCAAGAAGATTGTTCCAGAATCTATGTAGTTGGAGGCTAGATCCTCCTGAGTTGAAAAAAAATGGCCCAAAATAAAATTCCCATAATTCGATGAAAATGACACCAAGTAGAAGAGCTCGACGAGAGCTTTCCAATGGAATGAACAACACCTCAAACGGACTTTGGATGAAAATGTTATGGCCATATGAAATTTCAACAAACAGGTAAATATGGTCAAATCCGTACAATGATGTTGTCAGCATGATGTCATCATGTTGACATGGTAGCACCATAGGCTACCATGTGTCATGCATTTTTCACACTTTTAGCGATAGTTGGGCTAGTCAGAGTCTACCACGTGGCAATACATATAGTAATGTGGCACCACCCTAAAGTCACCACGTGGCCTACCATATAGCACTGTAAGTGCAAAGTTGTCATAGTCGGTAGTTGATGTCAGTAGTGATGGGGAAATACATCAACATGGTGATGTGGTAGACCATATAGTGTTGACATCAGCATACTAATGTGGCAGCACCGGACTTGCCAAGTGTCATATAGATTTGGAATTTTTGGTGGGCACATGGACTAATAGTTGAGTGCCATGTGGAACCACCGAAGGGTTTCCACGTTGCAGGACCACACAATCTAGTGGCATAGTTGATGTGGCGATCGTGCGTATGATTTAGCACCACCGTAAAACATAGTTGGCAGGTAGATAGGTGGCGTTGACTTGGTGCACACATGACAGTTGACAGGGACGTTGACTAACCAATCAAGAGGCACCACGTGGAACCTTGTGAATGCCCAATGTGGGATAAAGGATGAAAATTCAAATTTAGAAAAAAAGGGGCCACTAGATCGGTCTGTTTTAGACCTGGCGACTAGACTAGTCGGTGGCCAACAACTGATGACAACGTATTAAAAATGGAAACAAAGGGATTTTTTTATGGAAGTTTGAATTTAGCGTATCAATAATGGTGGCCAACCAATGGAAAATTTGGTGGAGTTTAAATATGGTCAAAAAAGTCAGTGCTAAATTCAGTGACCATATAGGTTGGCTTTGACTAGAATTCTGTTACAAAAAATGCCCAAAAAAGGAGGGGTCTGCAGGTTTTAACCCTGGACCTCCTGTCGACAATTCAAACGAATTACCACCAGGCCATGGGAGCCTTTTGTAAACTTTTCTCACTAAATTTAATTTAAACCATGTGTTTTTCCATCGGATGAGAAAATGTATGGGGCCTATACTTGAGCATGGATTTCAATGCAGGAGACACATTTATAATAGGAGGTATGACCTATTTGGCATGTGGATTGAGGTAGAGATCCCTGGAGGTGATAATGAAAAAATTTGATGAATTTATAGTCATTTTTGTATGATTTCTCACCATGAATCCACTAGTGCAGTCAGAATTTGGATCTGAGCAGTATATTTTCAGGGCTCATGGCAGAATCCCACGCTTGTCATTCTTTATGAGATAGAGATGCATCTTTCATAATAGGTCAAATTTATAGTCAAAAGTTGCAGAATAATGAGACAGATGTGTTGGTGTTGTGTATGAAAATATTTGAGCATCCAGTTGAGCGTCTTGGCACGAAAACCAAAGTATGTTTTATGCATGTTGTGTCATTTTTGTCACTCCAATGAGCAAAAGAAGGGCACTTGCAAGTCTAGTTGGGCTTGCTAGATAGGAAATAGGTTAGTGTATGAATAAAATGAGTCAATCACATGAAATAAACAAACAACTAAGCTAACAACTAAAGAAATAACTAAAGAAATAAAACTAAAATGAATGAGGAAATTATAACCAAAATTAATCAAACAAATGACCAATATTCATGCCACCAATGGAGAAGTATATTAGTGGGAAAACACCATAGATAAAAGGGGGACTTATGGATCCCCTCTTCCTCCCTGATAGGGATCTTGAATCCCCTATGTGAGATCTCTTCTTACAAATGGTAAACTAGAAAGAAAATGGTGAAGAAATCCAAGCTTATTCCCTCAAGAGGTGAGGTGAATATCTTAATGAGATGATGCTAGTATGCTCCAAGAAGAAAAGAGGTTTCTTGTAGGAGAATAGAGGTAACATAACAATACAATGAGATTCTTGAATTCATAGTGCACCCATGGCCTCTTTGTATAGAAAGTATTTGAGGCAATATCCAACCGGTCTTTAGTGTGAACAAGGGGCCCTTTAGGGCACCCTTAGGTATTTGACCAGCCCCCCATTCAGATTCAGCTCAGATTTGAGGGTCAAATCAGGTTGGGAGTTGGTTCAAAAGTGGGTGAGGGGCCGAAAAGAACCATAAATGCATCGTTCAAAGGATTGCATGGCTTTTCTCATACACAGTCACACATCGGGAACATGTGCACTTTTCTTTCATTTTTGGCCTGCACATGTGTGCACGCTTCCTTTAGTGTTTCAGCACATGTCAATTTATTGACCAATTGTATAGTTTGTACCTTTTGGAAATGAATTTTTGGGGCTATAGGTGAAATAATAGGTGTTTGGAGATGTTGTATTCCTGTAACCATTTGCGGTCAAAATTTCAGTGCTAACAGATGCCCCCTGATGTGTGATGTTAGGAGCATACGTATAGCCGAAATAAATCAATGTTTATTCTACTGAGAGTACCATTGTAATGAAGGGTGTTGATAGGAACTGCAAGAACAATCTGTCGTAGGGAGAGGGGAAATTCTGGGGCCCAAACCTTTATCTAGGTAGGGAAAATAAAAGTTGTATACAAACAAGGCGGACATGACCCATGCTCATGTCATGTAACTAAAAATAAATGTAAGAAAATAACTGAAGTTGTATGCTGATGTAGATAACTGTAGTGCCATTCAAGGTGGTTTGATAATGATATATGACAATTCTAATGGAGAAAATACTCTGAAAATAGGAAAGGATGTTTGTAAGAAGTGTCGACGACTCATAGGCATTGATGGCCTAGCAAATTCAGAGGTCTTCGACTAGTATAAAACAACTGCAATATTCGCATAGTAAGACCCACCATAACATGAGATTGTGTTGAATTCGAATAATATGGGGGTCAATGACAACATAGAGAAATGATGGTTCTCTTTGTGTCGTCCGAGACTCCTCATTGTAAAGGTAATGAGAGTCAAGATATTGTCGCCCCTCTAGAAACTTTACTGATGTTGACAAAAAGGGAGATGCGACTCCAAGAAGGAACATGGATTCATGAAATCCATGTAGTAAGATAAAAAAATGATGAGGAACATTGACGAACTCAATACGTGGTGGGAATCAAGACTACCCGTGGTTGGGGACATATGTGGATGATGATTGGAAACAACCGTGGAACTGGATCTAGCATCAAGGGGGCGACTAGATGTGGGTTAGATTGTGCGAGAGGCATGACAAAGTGGACAAACGTAGAGATCATGGGTACATGTACTGTGGGATACTCAGGGTTTATGGACGATGTCAACATGAGGAGAGGATAGTAAATGCCCCAACCAAGGGTGACATGGGTTTATTTTCCAGAAACAGAAGGTTTCCAAGGGGCGACAACAAAAGGCTAAGTAAATGTTGGAAACAAAGGGTTTTGTACAATTTCCAAATGAATAAAGAATAATTTGGGAGGAGTGTACAGATACATAAACAGGTGCCCCAGTGCAATATGGCTTGGCCTATGAGGGAACAAGTTGCATGGAGAACTGGTGGAGGGTGGGGGCCCCATGGGTTGGTTTCTGTATGAGGTAGATGAATGGAGAGAAATTTGTAGATGGGAAAACTGATTGTGGATGAAATGGGACGTTAATGATACTACGGGGGCACAGTCAAACTAGAACCATGATGAGATAACTTGAGAGTCCATTGGGAAATCTAGAAAAAATGAGGAGAAGGAGTATGTGGTTGATTCTCGGAAATGTGTAAGACTATCAGGACTCCCATCCCTAGGGGGTGAAAGCAGAATGAATGTTAAAGTGCCAAGGGGGACTATGAATGGGATAACTCATGTGGGGAAGAGTGCTACTGGGTGACAATACCAAAATGTAGTGGAGGTGATAGTATGCAGAGCCGAATGTGAGGATCTTACAGGAAAATGTTGGAGGGTGTGACTGGGAGATGCAATTGATATTCAGAGGGAATGATTACATGCCAGTGTTGATCATATACCTGAAGGGGCTACGTTGGTTTGTGATGACCAAGTACCTACAAACATTAAAACCAAATACCTGACGTGAAAAATATCTGAAGATAAATAACATATAACAACTATTTGATCATTTTGAACATGAGCATGTGTGCCTGGATGTGATGTGAGAAAAATGCTCCCCCGAGGCTAAGTATGGATGGTGGCCCTGAGAATGTGACTGTGTAGGTGGTAGGATCCTAATCCTCTAGCTGAAGACATATCAGAAAATAGATGCTCTGGGATCCTGTGATTAAGTGTGGAAGTTTGGAAAAAAAGACTATATATAGTTGTGGGGCCCACAATTCCAACTCATTTGTACCTGTTGCCATAGTGAGTTGAGGAGAGTATTTGAGAGGAGATTTGGAGATTATGGGAGTTCAAGCTGACCGATCCAGGATTTGTGAGAGCTAGGTTAGTGGTCTCATCCTCTTGCATAGTAGTTAGGTTCTATTTTCTAGGCAGGGTAGTATGAATGGTCGTACTAGGGGGTTTTGCAAGGATGGGCCTACAAATGCGCAGGAGAAGGAAGGTGACCCACACTCAAATGTGTGGGTATAATTCCCTCTCCCATGCATGATGTGAAACTATGTTGATCATAGCCATGCATGGGGGGTGCATGGGTGGGACAAACATGTGCGCATTCAGTGCGTGCCTGTTCGATTTACAGTTGCACACTGTGCGGAGCTATTTCTCCGACAGTTGCGCATTAGTGCGCAACTGTGAAGAGAAAAAGTGAGCATTAATGTGCACCTGTGGGTGTGATAGATGTGCATTGATGTGCATTTGTTTCTTCGACAGTGTGCATTGATGTGCATCTATGTGAAGAATAGACGCGCATGTCTGCACACCTGTGGGGGTGACAACTGCGCACTTATGGCAAAGCTGGGGTTGGTTAAAAAACTTGTATTTTTTGAAGATGTTTTGTGAATGAATGATGATGGATTATCAAGAGTTGTTTGGGTAAATGTAGGTGATCAATGCAGTATGTCATTCCACTAGAGAGAGTAGGATTGGGAGTGCCTCAGGGAGGAAGTGAGGGATGAGTAGGGCATTCGAAGAGCCTTAACGAACTGTGGGTTGCTCAATTTCGTTGAATGCCCACTGATATGGGCGTAGGAGTATCTTCTGTAGTATCTTATGTCTATGAAGAGCACTGAGTTGCAGTGCTTCATTGTGTGGGGGGAGCAACTGACATTCACGGCTAGAGAGGATGTTTATTTCTTGATAGGGCTCCCTTTTCGAGGGATGTCCATACCTGTTGCTCCCCAGTTACCAGGGGATGTACAGTTGACAGAATTGGTGTGGAGGTATTTTTCTGGGCTAAACTTTATGTTAGGTTTGGTCATGTGGATTGAGGCAATGGATGTGCTCTTGCATTGGTGCATTTCCACGATGATTGTGAGGATCTATTGATTCTTAGGGACTCAACGGATCAGTGGTGGTAAACTGAGGATTATGCAGAAGGTATTAGATGGAGATCTATTTTCCTAGGGTGTGATGTTGCACACCAATATGGTGGGGCAGATTAACTGGTGTCGGGAGGCCGACTCCAATGATTTTTCCTTTGGATCTATCTTGGTGGCATGGTTTTTGGAGAGGGTGCCCATGTTGCACCCTAGAGTATTGTTGGGACCAGAGAGGTATGTTGGTGTACTTTATGTGTTGTGATTTTGATAGGATAGCATATGTTTTATATGTATGGATATTTATTCTATCTTTGTTTGTGTTTTTGTAGATGTGGGGTCATGAGGACGAGAGGCGGAGCTGGTTGGAGAGTCATCTCGTCAGGGGCCAGTGAGACCGCTACGGGTAGAGGCGAGGGTGGGAGAGAGATGTCAGAGGGATGAGTCTAGTGCGAGTCCAGTAGATGAGGTGAGATCTGGCAGGAGGTGTAGATTTGATGACCCTGGTGCAGGGCCATCACATTCTCTTATGGTAGAGTTCGGCGGGGTGTTAGAGGATTTTCATCGCCAGTTGGAGGTGGTGCTAGAGGGTGTGCCTGAGGGAATGTGGTCTCATATCCAGGATGAGGGAGTCCTGGAGCAGTGTGTGGGCCTTCCGGTAGAGTTGTGGACAGGGATGATTTTAGGGGATAAATTTCACTCATGGGCTAATTTTCCATGGTTTTTCCAAAAAAGAGATTCATTATTTTAAAAATGATTTGACAAATTCTATAGCATAAAATTATTTTACCTTAAAAATTGCCAAAATTTTATAAAATATATATAAAATCCTTAGAAATTTGAATATTTACAAAAATATCGCCAAACATTTATAGTTGGCATATGAAGGATTAGTAATATTCGCCAAGGTTTCTACATTTTAAAATAAATTTCCATCCTTAAAATCATCCCTGGTTGTGGACCCTGATTCACAAAGAAGTTGTAGTAGGGGAATCGATGACTGGGTGACTGCTCCCTGAACCTGGAGGATCCCCAACTAGTGGGGCACCTCCTACAGATAGAGGACCTGGTGGTGGTGCTTTAGAGGCACCATGAGTGATCTGTTGTATATATTTTTTGTATTTATATGGCCTGCGAGCCCATTTTGTATAAGGTAGTGTGACACACATTTTGTACCTATAGGGGTGAGGAGGTCTCACTTCCCTACGGGAGATGTAGATGTTGTACCATTTTTTAAACATTGATGACACAGTGATCGATATATATATATATATATATATATATATATATATATATATGGATATACATGTTTTGGGATCTCTGTGATGTTTACATGTGATGACATTTTGTGATTCTTTTGTATGGTGTCTAATCTATATGTTGTGACAGACTTTTGATGATTTATGTATTTGTGATGATGTATTGATGTGATATATGCCAATCTAATACTATTTTATCCATGTTATCTCCTATTTGATTGAATTGTCATGGAATATGTGTAAATGTAATTGAATCAAAATGTCGAGATAAGAATCTAACTTGAAAGTATTTGTGAAAGAGGCAAGGATCGCAGAAATGGTACACATTGTTGAGTTGTAGGACGACAAGATGGGAATCTAATAAGACACTAAGGTGATGAATGTGGAGGTGACTAACCTAAGCGAGGAGGCCAATGACGACTATGTATTCTTCTTGTTTGTTGGTTCCTAAGCTGAAACATATGTTGTTAGAGTGGAACAGTTCATGTGAGGGGGTGCAGAGGACCCAAGCGGTCGAAGAGAGATTTTGTGTCCATCGACGAGCTCCGTCAGCATAACTGATGTGGTAGGCCGATGGAGGAGGCATATGTCAATAACACAAATGGTAGATCAGACATAAGGCATGGAAGGAACAAAAGAAGACTAACAAATCTACAAATGTGTATAAAAGAAAAAGCCTAGCATAGAATGACTATGCTCAGGTGTAAAAATTCTTTAGGTACAACCCATTGATAGGTTCTTTGAGAGGATAGACTTTTGGAGAGGCCAGGATGTATGCGCCTTTAGTGAGGCAGTGTTGGATGATGTAGGTTCCATGCCATAATGACTCGAATTTACCATGACCAAGAGTATCGTGAGTGATATCGTAGGCAAGGATGAGATCTCCTTCGTTAAATGAGAGAAGGTTGACATGGTAGTGAAAGATGGCCTTCGACCATTTTTTAGCTGCCTCATTGTTCTGTAAGGAAGATCGACGATCTTCATCTAGTGACTCTAAGTTCAGCAAGCGTTGTTCCATTGGAGAGGTGTTAGGTAATAGCTCAATGGTAGTGTGTAATGTGGGAATTTCTTACTCTATGGCGAGGGTGGCTTCAATCCCATGGACGAGATGGAACGGTGTAAAACCGATGGCAGTTTTGACTACCGTGTGATAAGCCCATAACAGTAAAAACAACATATGATGCCAATTGGTCTTATGTTTGTTGACAGTGCATTGTAACATGGTTTTTAAGACTTTGTTAATAGCCTCAACCTTTCTGTTGGAATAAGGGTAGTATGGGGAGGCAAACTCATGGGAGAATCCTAACCTTTAGGAGAGTTTGACGAATATCTCATTCTCAAAGTGTTTCCCATGATCAGAGACTAACTATAGTGGAACTCCGAAACAGGTAATGACGTGGTTGAAGAAAAATCGCGTTGTTGTGTCAGTGGTGTTATTGAAGGTAGGCATGGATTTGGACCATTTGGTAAAGTAATCAACTTCCACGACGATGTACTTGTGTCCATTTCTAGATGGAGGATTCCAAGTCATGAAGTCTATGCCCCATTTGCAAAAGGGGTCGGCAATGATGACTGGATGTAGAAGAGCAGGTGGCGCTCATGCTTTGTTTGCATAAAGCTAGAATTTTTCACATTGCTTCATGGTGTGGATGCAGTCGTGAAAAAATGTGGGCCAGAAGTATCCTGGTTGAATCATTTTCTGGGTGGTGGACATCCCTAAGAGGTGGCCACCGCAGGAACTGATGTGGAAATCATCCAATACTCTGTCGGCTTCGTTGATGGTCAAACATCGATGGAGTATGGTGTCAACCCCACGTCAATATAAGATGTCACCGATAAGGAGGTATTGAGGGGCCTGATGGAAAATGCACCGATGATCGTCTCGGGAGAGGTGAGATCCAAAATTTTGTGTCCGAAGGTATATGAGAAGGTCACCGTACCAGGGGTCATCCGAGGGGATGTAGAAGAGGTGTTCATTGGGAAACTCTGTGTTTATGGGTGAACTAGTAGCATCTAAGGGAAATGTCGTGATGAGTTTGGTGAGAATGAGTTCTTTCTTGCTATTGGGAATTGCAAACTCTAGGTCTTATTCCTGAAGGATGACTATCCATTGAGAAAATTTTCCATTAATTTTTCGTCGACTAATCAAGTACTACATGGGTTTGGAATCTGCCACCACTTTGTTAGTGCGAAGAAAAATATAATGACGTAGTTTCTAGACTTCAAGGATGATTTTCTCCTCATGATTGTATTTCATGGGTGTTCCTGAAAGGTTTTTACTAATGTAGTAAATAACATGCTCGCAGCCATCATCCCTTAGTTGGAGGACTAATCAAAGGGGTGTTGGAGAGCGTCACTTTTAAATCATCAAAAGAGGTTTGGGCATGTTCATCCCACCGAAATGGGATATCATGACACAATAAGCGAAGGAAACCATGCACGCAAGTGGTTTAATCTGAGACAAAGTGGCATAGAATGTTCACTTTGCCTTGTAGGCTCTGCAGTTGGCGCAAATTCTGAGGTGGTGGAATTTATGTGATAGCTTGGAACTTGAGGGGGTCGATAGTGATGCCATGTTGGGAGACGATAAACCCAAGGAGGCATCTGATGGTGATGCAAAATACACACTTGAGGGGGTTCAAGTGGATATTGTACTATCAACATCATTGAAAAACAACCTGTAAGTCATCTAGATGTTGAGTCTGTTTCTTGGATTGAGTGGTGAGGTCATCCAAGTTAGCGAGAATGATGCAAGCGAGATCTAGGAAAATGTAAGTCATGGCCTGTTGGAATGTTGCACCTGCAATTTTGAGTTCGAAAGGCATGACATGATAAGAAAAAGTAACCGATGGGATAGTGAATGCGGTCTTATACTGATATGTTGGATGGATTTGGATTTGATTGTAGCCAGAGAACCCGTCCATGAAGAACAAGGCCTCGTGGTCACCACAATCATCGATAATTTGGTCAATGAAAGGTGTGGGGAAGTTGTCTTTAGGAAAAGCATGATTGAGATTGTGAAATTCAGTTCAAACATGAATAGTTCCTTGATTTTTATTAACAGGGATGGGGTTGGAGACCCATGGCATGTATGCGATGGGGTATATGAACCTTGCAGTGCATAGTTTGTTAATTTTGGCTTTGGTAGCCACTGCTTTGGATGGGTGCAATGGGCGTTGTTTTTGACGTATAGGGGTGATATATGGCCATGTGTGGATGTGATGTTCGATGATAGAAGGATCGAGGTCAGGCATATTCATGTATGACTAGGAAAAAATATCCCAGTATTCCTGAAAGAGAGCTTTGTAAGCTGTGATTTCTTCAGGAGAGCATGCGGTGCCAATGGTGATTTCCTCTATGATACCTGATTTGACAGAAATGTTAATTTTGATAGTGGGGGAAATATTGGCCATGTTGCCTTCTTCAAAATAATCGGGGGTAGGGATAGGGTTGTTGAACCAGTCTATATGCCATGATGGAAGAAAATCCTTGGTTTCGATTGCACATATGGAGGTTGGGCTAAGAGGTTTAAAGGTTTCCCATGAGAGAAATAACGTTATGTGATGGAGTGCATTCCATGGGAAATTAGGGGTAGTTAGTTCCTCCAGGATATCTTCGTTGCAGTGGAAAATGCAAGAATATAGGGGATCCGAGGAAGTAACATTGGTGACTATCACCATGTTATTTTCTTCATGTAGTGAAGACATAGAGGGGGTATCACAAATATGGTGCGATGGTGTTCTTGACATAAACCAAATGACCAGACATTGTGGGTTGTAAACTATGGTCGAGGGTAATATTTCCTGAGGGAAATGAACCAGAGAGTTGGGAGGATTTGGGGGTAAATCCTCAAACAATCTATTCATAAACCATGGAGGGGTGGAAGTGACCCAGGTTCAGGGGAGGTGATATGAAAAATATATAGAGAAGGAAGAGGGGGGATCACTTGTATCACATGCAGTGAGGTGGTTGGAAGATTTTGAATAAGGGCCATTTGATGACACCTATATTCAATGATCGTGGGACACTAGTATGTGAAATGATCAAGTGATTCACAAAGAGAGTAGGGGCACCTCATCTGTTCATTGACTGAGGTCGTGACATAATGGATGTCAGTGACGTGGTTACTTGATGACATGGGTGGAGGAGGTTCTTGTTGGAATGTTTGGCATACTTCCGTGAGTGTCTGTCGAAACTGAGGTAACACAGGGAAATGATGAGTATAGTGGCCATATTCTGAATAGATGGGAGATGCAAATTTGGTTCGCATCCCTTTACTTCCTTTAGTAGGGGACGTGTTGGTAGTACTAGGTGTTCTTGGTGGAGCAATGAGAGAGGTGGTTGCTCGAGAGAGTTTGATCAAATTGCGTAACTCGGGGAGAGAGGGACATCTATTGGTGGGGTGTCCCTCTCTCTCTCATAATGCACAAGGAGGTTGAACTTGGGGAGGAAGTAGAGCAGTGGCCTCTTTCTTCTTCCATTTGTCCCTAGCTGTAGTGGTGGTGCTGGCAAGTGGGGGTGAGGGTGGTGCCATCAGAGTTAGTATTGGAATCTGCATCAGGATTCCCTCTATTTCGGGAGGGAGGGATGGTTGAGTAACCATCACAGGTGGGTGTAGATACCATACTGGAATGGCGAGAACCATGTTGGGAAGGGTAAGTGTTGTGGCTACCTAGAAATATCGTAGTCTTGGTGGGGGCTAGAAGAAGGGAATTTGAGTAATTTCTTGGGGGACAGTCTCCCAAACCAAGATTTAACCCTGGGGGAGGGTGAAATCGGGGATAAGTGGTGTCGTAGGGTTCTCAAGGGTTTCCTAAGGTAGGATTTCTTCTATTAGTGGGAGGTCGGCGGTGGAGAAGCCTCAGTGGGAGGAATGGTATCTCTAGTTTCAGTTCCATTGGAAGATATGACACACACTTGTGTTGAGGGATGTATGAGCAGTGGTGCTCCATGGTATGCCCCCATCAAATATGGATCTTTGAAAATTTTGGGGGCCATGTCTATGAGTGGATATGCATAAGAACTAGTGTGAACAAGAGGTAAGATGTTATCGATGTTGGAGGGTTGGTTAGGATCATAATGTGAGACTTGGTAAATGGTAATGATCTTCCCGTTGTGGGTGAACATCATCGTTCAAAACAAAGAAGACGCCACAACCTTCATAGTGTACATGTGGCTACGTCCAAGCAAGAGGTAAGATTTTATCGACCTTGGGCCATCGACACTTCTCACTTCAGCTTTCTCGAAATGAATTTCAACATTCTAATCCCGCACCACATGTGATTCTGGAATGGATGACCAAGATCATTTTGGGGCTTTGTTCTTCACGATTTTTCAATACTCTACCCTCTTGCTTTCCTGACTCAAGAATTTGCAAAAAGATGACCCAACGGTCTAGATATATCCTTTGATCAATGACTACAGTCTTTTTGTTGGTTGTGGAGCCTGATTATCTTCCTGATTTATAGGTCTTTTACTTTCAGCCGTGTTTATACCCCATGGAGTATTTACACCCCAGAAGTATGTACACTCTTCCACGCGGGGGAGTACAGGGGGGGTACCCCCTCTGCAGGGTCCGGGGGGACTATCCCCCCGGCTGGGGGGTCTGGGGGAAAGCGGGCCCCCATCAGGGTTTCAGGGGCGAAGCCCCTGAAGAAAAAATTGCCTTGTAAAAGTATATTTTAATTTCATTGTAAATCTGGACCGTTCATTATAAGGTCACATATCTAACGGTAGAGATTATGTTAGGGGTTTTTTCCCTAGAAGGCAACCCTCTTTTATGAGGGAAATGTATCGCGGCTATGGATGGTGGTGAATATTGTATTCTGAGAGAGGAGACTGTGAGAGAAAGAAGAGGAAGTTACAATGGTTTTTGCTGTAGGTTGTATCCCTTCATTTGCTGGATAATAATAAAGGAAGGACTTGGCAATTTCTCTGGTGGACGTAGCCCACACTGGGTGAACCACGTAAATCTGTGTCTCTCTTGTATTGTGTGTCTTTTGTGTTTTGTTTC
>ML816379.1:13626-26274 GCA_009831015.1 Picea engelmannii | reverse complement strand
TTTGTTGTAGGTTGTATCCCTTCATTTGCTGGATAATAATAAAGGAAGGACCTGGCAATTTCTCTGGTGGACGTAGCCCACACTGGGTGAACCATGTAAATCTGTGTCTCTCTTGTATTGTGTGTCTTCTATGTTTTGTTTCTTCATTTGTTTTATTTTATTGCTCTGCGGTCCTGTTTTTCTAACACTTTTCACGATTTCACATTTCACGAGTTCTGATGACTCTACTCCTTGACCGCTCCTTCTTGTGAAACCACAAAATGGCTAATCGTGCACCATGTGTCCTTCCCAGGATCAACGACTAGAATTGGCTTCACGATTTCGGAACTTTGTCAGACGCTAAACTTTGTGTAACTCTGTGATCCCGATAACCTGATGGTCATTGATCTAGTCTACCTGATGGATCTCCGCCATTGACAATTGATCTTGCTCGCTCTCCTGATTTGAGTCCGTATCAGACTGCTCTAAGTGTTGCGCTTTGTTCTCGTAGTTGCGACCTATGAACCTTGACAACTATATGTGATAACAACTCTAATGAGAAAAAGAAGGGCACTTGTAAGTCTAGTTGGGCCTGCTAGACAGGACATAGGTTATTGTATGAATCAAATGACTCAATCACATGAAATAAACAAACAACTAAGCTAACAACTAACGAAATAAAAGTAAAATGCATGAGGAAATTAGAACCAAAATTAATCAAACAAATGACCAATATTCATGCCACCAATGGAGAAGTATATTAGTGGGAAAACACAACAAAGAAAATGGGGACTTATCGATCCCCTCTTCCTCCTTGGGAGGGATTTTGAATCCCCTATGTAAGAGATCTTATTCCAAATGGTAAACTAGAAAGAAAATGGTGAAGAAATCCAAGCTTATTTCCTCAAGAGGTGAGGTGAATATCTTAATGAGATGATGCTAGTATGCTCCAAGAAGAAAAGATGTTTCTTGTAGGAGAATAGAGGTAGTATAACAATACAATGAGATTCTTGAATTCATAGTCCACCCATGGCCTCTTTTTATAGAAAGTCTTTGAGGCAATATCCAACTGGTCTTTAGTGTGAACAAGGGGCCCTTTAGGGAACCCTTAGGTCTTTTACCATCCCCCTATTCAGATTCAGCTCAGATTTGAGGGTCAAATCAAGTTGAGAGCTAGTCTTTCACAGGAGTGCGTAGTTTTTCTCATACACAATCGTGCATCAAGGGCATGTGCACTTTTTTGGCATTTTTGGCTTACACACGTGCACGCGCTTCCTTTAGTGTTTAAGCACATTCCAATTTATTGAGAAGTTGTATAGTTTGTGCCCTTTGGAAATGCATTTTTTGGGCTCCAGGTGAACTAATAGGTGTTTGGAGATGTTGCATTTCTATAACCATTTACAGATGAAATTTCAGTGATTACAATGCATTTATGTTTTTTTCCTCTTTTTGGAAATTTCAAAAGGATGAATGTATGTTAAAGATTATGATGATCTTTGAGTGTTGCAACAAGGATGCAAGATCTGGATTATTGTAAGAAATTCATTGTTTGAACCTTACATGCAAACTGACACGGTGCAACAAGAGGCCATTTTGACACTTAAACAAAAAGTAGTCACGTTTTCAACCAAAAGTACCAGAATTAAGAGAAAAGTATGGTGATGATGGAAATTTCCTTATTTGTTATATTGCACATGTTTGTAATGGGGGGGTTTAAAACCGTAGAATTTCCACTAGTGCACATTTGGGGGTATTCACCTTAAGATTAATGATGTAAAAGGTTGTAATTAGTCACTTTGAAAGTGATGATGAGAGTGAGAGGCATTTTTTTTTATGCCTAAAGTCTTGTTGGAAACATTTTAATGGGCCTTATAGCCACTATTGAGTGAGAGACATTGTTTTTCCTAGGCCTATTTGACAACATTGTAAAGGGGCTTGTAGCCACTATTGAGTGAGAGCAATTGTTTTTCCTAGGCATGTTTTGGAAACATTGCAATTGGTCTTATAGCCATTGTTGAGTGACAGGCATTGTTTTTCCTAGGCCTATTTTGACAACATTGCCTATTTTGACAACATTGTAATGGGTCTTATAACCACTATTGTGTGAGAGGAATTATTTTTCCTAAGATGTGTCTTTAAATCATTGTAAACGTATCAATGAGTTTTTTACAAACTCTTGGAAAGTATGGTACTTATTTGAAAAGTTGTAATCCATGTATTTTCAGCTAAAAATTTGCATTGATGCAAGTTTTGGCATCAACATCCTCATTCTGAAGTATGAAGGTGAAGGAGAAGAAGGGTGGGGCCTTTTAGAGACATTTGTTATGCAAATCAAGGAATCATCTACAAACTTTCATTGGTGCAAGTGTCAGCATTGAAATCTTCATTATGAGGTACAAAGGTGGAGGAGAAGGAGGGTGTGGCCTATCAGAGACATTTGTTATGTAGATCAAGTAGTGGGGAAGTGCATCGTGGAGTGTAAGACTCTTCCTAGAAGTTGGCTGCGGAGATTCAAGTCACAGTTTCTCTCTATACTTTTGGAGGACAAAAAGTTCTTTTTGTGGCAAGGTATGATCTAGGGGGATCTCCACACAAGGATTTATTACTTTTCACACCATGAAGAAGATCATTAAAATGTTAATTCATGATAGGTGACAAATTTTAAAAGGAATGTTTAATGCTTCATATTGTAAAAATGATTAGTATTTTTTAGAATAATGTGCCCATATATTTTTCATTTAATTTGTAAAAAGGAAATTAAAATTAAGTGAGAGAATTCAAATCACGAATTAGTTTCTTAGTTTTAAGGGGAAATTAGTTTGATGTGAGAATACTACCACAAAAATTTGTTTCCTAATTTTAAGGGGAAGTTTGGAGTCGCATGAGTTGGTTTGGTATTCTTCCACATTTTATCACAAGTGGTTTCCTAGTTTCAAGGGGAATTTTAGGTTGGTTGAGATGCTTTCTCATTTTGTCCTTGAGTTGTTATTTAGATCCTAAATTTATGTATCTTGTCTCCTTGAATTATGGAGAGAGGGAAACTATATAATTTCCTCATGTAATCATTGTAAAGGGGATACCTCCTTGAGGCCCCTTGGAGGGAGAGAGATAACTTTGCACTAAGAGGAAAGTAGTCCTTTTGTTGTCTGAAGAAATGTCACTTATGTGAGATCCTTAATTTATCTTTGCACAAGAGAAGGCTACTCTGGTATTTCTGCTTTGTAATAAGCATGTGCCACATTTTGTGAGGAAGGTTTCAACCCTGCTATAGAAGGACAATAAATCGATTCGCATTCCAAATGGATCTGGAGACATAGCTAGAAGGTTCTAGTGAACTTTGCTAACACATGGGTGTCAAATTTTATGTTTTATTTTGTTTTCATTCTCGCTTGATTAAGTAGAGATTTTAATTGCACATATGCACGTAATTATGGAAATGTTCTCATGTTAATATGCAATTCTTAATGATTATTTTCTCATGTTCACATGCAGTTAAGAGTCAGTAAAAGGTCCTCATTCTAGGATTTTTGTAGAGAAAGATCTCATAGAAATCCCATATCACCAACCATGGTTTTAAAGGGAGAAATTATGTTTTGTAGGAAATAGACTTTTCCCTATGTTACTATCCTCCCAAATTAATATTTTTTTACCATTGCCTGGAACCCAAGTGAGCCTAGATTGGATTAAGGGGGGTATATATTTTATTAGTTTACAAATGTGAGATCCTTTTTTATTTTCTTATATATTGTCCATCCATCCTTTCCTACTTCCTCAGAACTATTTTTTCCATGGTATTTTATTACACCAATCAATTTTTCCTATGCCACATTAGATTGGCTCCCAATGCCACATTCATGATCATAGATGGGTTTATAATTCCGAATCCCCCACTGTCTCTTGGAGTTCTAACAACTTTCCAATTTATTAGGTGAAATGTTTGGGAATTTTATTTTCCACCTTGCCACAAGAACTTTCTTATCCCATTTCCTATATGTTGTATAATTCCTACCAGTGCCACCATGGTCGAGCATTGGAAGATTGGTAGTGTGGTGAGGACATACTTAATCAAAATCAATATTCCAACTAGATTTATCCATTGTTACTCCCACTAGATAAATATAATTTGGATATTTTCTAGAACACTTTTTTGTGCCTAAGATGAAGGATTTTGCAGTGAAATACACATTCCCATATACTTAAAGGAGGTCCAGATTTCAAAAAATGAGAATTGAAATACTTTGGAGATTTCACAAATCTCTCGAAGATTAACATCCCATCCTAGAACTTAAAATTTGTCATGATTTATCAATCCTCTTAAAACACATGTGAAGAGTTCTAGTACCCTTTTAAATTTGGATGTTATTATAGTTGATGATCCTCCTAATAAAAGTGTGTCATTTGTGAATTGGGAGTGATTCAAACATTTATCTCCCTAGAAAAATTAATACCTGGAAGATTCCTAACATTTCTTTCTGACTCCAATTTCCTCCTCAAAGAATCTTGCATGATTATGTACAATATTGGGGACAAGTTGTAGCCTTGTTGCAAGCCTCAACGTTTTTGGAAGAAATAAGCAGGCTGTCCACTGACCGGGGGGGCAATCCTAGGAGCATGAATGCAAAAGGAGACACATTTGATAAAACATGAGAAAAACCCAAATTTCTTCATGAAATCAAACAAACATGAATTCCTTACCCGATCAAAGGCGTCGTTGGCCATATTTAATTTGATTATGATCCTTTCTATTTATTCTCTTTACTTGAATGAATGACTTATTTTACCAATATTATATTTTCTTATCTACCTGTGTTGCATAAACCATCCTTGATTTTTTTAGATGATCTTGGGAAGAAATATTTGTAATCTTGTTGCGATGATTTTCATCATTATTTTATATGACAAGTTATAGCGTGAGATGGGACAAAACATGGAAAAAGAAGAAGGGTTAGCTTCTTTTGGAATTAATGGAAGGAATGAGGAGTTAGTATTACCCCCAACTTTTCCAACCTTTTGCACATATTGGAGCACTCGTTTTAGATCAGTTTTAATCAGGGTCCAAAAGTATATATAAAAGGGTATTGATAACCCATCATGCCTAGGGGAACTATCTGATTCTAAATCCCAAACATCATTGAGTATGTCCTCTTCCTCTATTGCTTTCACCAACTATTCATTATCCTCCTCTATTATACTTTATGGGATGTTCTCCAAAATGGCCATTAAGGCATCAAGATCTACCTCATCTTATTTAGAAACAAGAAAACAAAATTCCAGAGTGTGCCCAAGCTACCCTCTTAAATTCTTAGAAATATGATATTTTGGTATCATCCTCTTATGTAATTTCTTTCACATTGTTTTGAGCCAAATGGGCTTTGGCTTGCCTATGAAAAATAATTTGTATTCTATTCTAGTGCCTTAACCATAAACTTCTTGAATTTAAATTCCATGTCTCTTCTTCTTGAATTGAATTAACATCTTAATTGCTTGGATATCTACAATAATCATTGTGTTAGTTCTTGAGACAACCTCCTTGATTACTGGGGAGATCAATGTCAAGGCATTCAATAATTGGGTATTTTCTTGCTTGGATGGAGATGGGGAAAATGAGTCTAAACAATGAGTTAAATAAATTCAGTCATTCCTCAATGGTGAGATTCAGATTTACATCCTGTGTTAAAAACCATAAATTTGATCAATTAAAACATGAATCAGAGATACATTTGCTTATCACTTAAATGGAAGAAATAAATAGGAATAAAGACTAGAGGAACATCTCATGAAATCCAAAATTCTTTTAGCTACATAAAATTTAAATTATATTATGAACACATTCCATAATGACAGGTATTGCAATGATTCCTTGAATAACAAGGAAGTTGGAAATTGTAAATTGGAATAATGAAATTTGTAACAGAAGAAAAGAGTAGATAGAAAGAGGTAGTTGTGGATATTCAAGTCACAATTTCTCTTTATACTTTTAGAGGACCAAAAGTGCATTTTGTGGGGAGGTATGATCCATGAGGATCTCCACACAAGGATTTATTACTTTGCACACCATTAAGAAGATCATTAAAACGTTAATTGATGATAGGTGACAAAGTTTAAAAGGAATGTTTAATACTTCATATTGTAAAAATGATTAGTATTTTTTAGCATAATGTTCTCATATATTTTTCATTTAATTTGTAAAAAGGAAATTAAAATTAAGTGAGAGAATCCAACTTACAAATTAGTTTCCTAGTTTTAAGGAGAAATTAGTTTTATGTTTGCATGCGATTAAGCGTCGATAAAAGGTACTCATTGTAGGATTTTTGTAGAGAAATATATCACAGAAATCCCAGATCAAGTGGTATCAGAGAAAGTTTGACAAGTTTTGTAGATTGTGAATGTCATCATGGGAAAGGAAAAGAAGAAAGCATGGGTTCGTGATATTGAAGAAACAACAGTACCATTCAAGAAGAGAACATTGAATTGAGAGGGTTGTTTCAAGAATATGAAGAATAAAAGATTAAAATATGACTGCAACTACAAGCTATTAAGGATAAAGTTGGGGAATGCTCTACTATAAGAGAAGAAGAAATTCCCTTCAAGATCAGACCAACTTGTCGCCATGGCAGGTATACTAGTTATGGTTCTTGTCATGAAAATGTTCATAGTTTGACATATTGTCAGATGATCGAGGATGCTCTCTAGACACCAGGGAACCAAGGTGGTTTCCTAGAACCCTCATCTACAACTTCTTACAACCAGGAGGAGCATTTGGCTAAACTTCATGAAGGTGACCAAGTGTTAGAAACAAGAATGGAGGTAAAGAATTCTCCATGTTTAATTCCTTCCCTTATTAATGATGATGCATATTTTGGAATTTTTGAAAGGAACACCAAGGAAATTCGCTTGAAGTTGCTAAGGAAGATGAAGTATAAAGGATGAGGTCTTAGTATTGATGACCAAGGCATCATTCAACCATTGGAGGTTGAAAGAAGACCCTGATTTGTAGGATTGGGGTATGGTGAAAGATACTGCTCAAAAGTAGTAGAAGAAAAGGATTCTTCAAGAAAAGATTTGAGATCATCACCAACACCATCTTGGGAAAACAAGAGTGTTGCAAAGTATTGGAAGAGAAAATATATTTATAGTGAAAGAAAGATAGACATGAAGTCACACAACTATTGCACTCACTACCAAATGAATGGTCACTAGATCGTGAAATGTTGGATGCTTCACCCCAAGCTTCATGGTACACCAATCAAGAAGATTGTTCTAGAGTCTATGCAGTTAGAGGCTAGATCCTCCTCAGTTGAAAAAAAATGTCCCAAAATCAAAGTGCCTAGAATTCGATGAAAACAACACCAAGTAGAAGAGCTTGGCGAGATCTTTCCAACAACATGAACAAAAACTCAAATGGACTCTGGATGAAAATTTTATGGCCATATGAAATTTTTAGCAAATAGGTAAATATGGTGAAATCCGTATAGTGATAACGTCATCATGATATTAGCATGATGACATGGCAACACCATAGGATGCCACATTTCACGCGGTTTTCTCACTTTCAACGACAGTTGGGCTAGTCAGAATCTACCACATGGCATGTCGTATAGTGACGTGGCACCACCCTAAAGCCACTACATGGCCTACCATATAGCATAGTATGTGCATAGTTGGCATAGTTGGTAGGTGACATTAGCAGTGATAGGGGAAAATGTCAATAAGGTGATGTGGTAGACTATACAGTGCTGACATCAGCATACTGACGTGACAACATCGGACCTGCCAAGTGTCATACAGATTTGTCATTTTTTGCAGGAACATGGACCAATATCTGAGTGCCACATGGCACCACCCAGGGGTCTCCACATGGAAGGACCGTGTAGTCCAATGATAGAGTTGATGTGGCAATCGCATGTCTGATTTGACACTGTCGTAAAACATATTTGGTAGGAAGATAGGTGGCACTGATGTGGCACACACATGGAAATTGACAGGGACATTGACTAGCCAATACGGAGGCACCACGTGGCCCAAGCACAAGGCACCACGTGGTACCTCGCGGATGCCCAATGAGGCTAAAGGTTGAAAATTAAAATTTAAAAAAAAAGGGGCCACCGGATCGGTCGGTGTCAGACCTAGAGATTCGACCAATTGGAGGATAACAACTAGCGACAACATATTAAAAACATAAAAATAAAATGTAATGAGTTGATCTACATTGGTGAGAATAATGAAAATTTAAATAAATAATATACATGAATGTAAATTGAAAAGAGATGTACCTCCAAAGAAAGAAGTGACACGTGAATCATACACATATGTTCAAAATCAAATATCATGCCTTATTTAAACAATTATTCTGTTGTCTCAATTCCATACTCTCTTTCCTGCAAGTTTCATACCCCATAATAAATCATAGATTTAATATAAAGTATTATTTTTTTTTCATTAATTATAAAATGATGGAAGTAAAACAACATAGATTATACTTACAAATCGACAATTAATTTTTGATATGCCAAGATATACTCACAAACCTTAATTAACCCAATGTCAATCAATTTTTTTGATGGCTCTTATTTGTATGTTAGAACCTATTTGAAGACATTCAAGGATGGTTGTTGTAAAAAAACTTAAAATATACAACAACAAAAATGGTAAAGTTGTTATAAGGAAATAACAATTACTTACAAACTTTGCTATCAACCCTTTTCTTCTTTGTCGTCCAATTTTATGTGCAGAATGAGTTCCATTTTTGTTTCTTTTCTGTAAGAGAATATTTGAAAATTAATATTTAATGTATAATTAATTATTTGTACCTAATAGAAAAATTCAACGATTACATACATTTGAAGCACGTTGTTGTTGAGATAGCTCCTCTTGCGATGCAATTATGTCCAATTCTTTGACCATATCCTTGTACACTTTTTTGGACATTCCTATTGACATATTTTAGATATTAGCTCATTGGTCCTCTGGGATTTTCATAATTTTCGTGAAAAAATAACATGACAATAAAGCATTTTTATATTGATATATGAAAACTAAATATCACAAAATTGATATATATATATATATATATATATATATATATATATATATATTCTAAGAAAGTGTTTTTAGGAATATTACTTTAACAATGATTCTTTTTTGTTGTTGTATGTTTTTTCTATTGCAAGTTTGATAGGTCTCATTGACCATTGCTTTGGAAATGCTTCCTGTAGTTTAAATATAACCTGGTTCTTGGAATCATTGGATTTATTTATATATTATAAGTGGAAAGTACGTATATAAGCTCATTCCACTATATCCCTCATAGTTATGTAAACGTTTTTCCCCTTTGATTAATCTCCAACACCACTCTGGATGAGGTAAGGACCAATTCATCATCATTTACATCTTCTATATTAATATATTTTTTTTGTTATGATGATAGTTTGTTCCCTCGTTGTTGGTTCCTGTATAAAATTAAACATATGTGAATTAATAGATTGTTTGAAACATGTCATCTAATATTCCTAAGTATATTATTAATGAAAATTAAAAAAACACTCATATTGAATATAATGTTTTTCATTCACCTGATTCATCCTTCTGCAAATTTTCCATCAATATTTTATGCTCTTTTGTACTTAGATCCTAAATAATGTTATCGAGATTCCTCATTTTGTGGTCCTAAATGACACACACTAACCAATAAATATTAGTTAAACTTACATATAGTTCAACCATATTAATTTTTTATAGAATTTACAGAGAACTTGCCTTTTTTGTTTTTCTGGATGTGTCATCATTGTGTTGACCATAAATTTTCTTATTTGAACTCTTCTCACTCATATTTTTATTAATATACAACCTATACCATTCGATACATAAATTATTAAATATATTTTATAAATAAATCACATAATTTTCAGCAAAACAATATCAATGTAATCAGTGTTCTTTTTATATACAAAGCACCAGTGTGTTTATTACATAAAATACACCGGCGTGTTCCATACAACAACATGCACCGAAAAGTTCAATTTTTTTTAAAATGTTGTGAATTACAAAAATGCAATATATATATAGAGGATATCACAATGTGATCCAATATCTTTTCATCGATGTGTCTTATTAAAGAATTTTATTAAATGAGCATAAATTGAAGTGCACCATAAAGAAGGAATAACTCAATAATGAAGATATGTATGCATCAGATCTGAACAAAACAAATTGATAACATAGTTTGTCCCTGGTGAACTACGTCTTTGGGTTCTTCTCTCAAATATGTAGGACTTCTTATTAACTCAACAAAAGAATTTGGCAAAATACATAAGTATACCTCATTCTGAAGTTAAGCTACAAAATATTTTCTCAGATCAGAAAACAAACAACACCACTGAATTCATGGCATTGAATTACCAAAAAATGACCGTCTCCATGCCTCGATCTAAGTTTGGCACTTTTGGTCCCTTGAGAAAATCTGTCTCGGTTTTCATGCCTGCACCTGCAATTAATTCATGGAAATTTTCTCAATTTTTGTGTATACGTACGGTTGTGCGCCTCCCTGGTCTGACCCTTGAACTTTGGAAAAATTAAGTTCTTAAGTAATAAAGGTAGGTGGATATACCAACATAGTCATTAGGCTAGTTGGTTGGTAGAGTTATATTAAGGCATAACTATTAGGGGAGGTCTCAAGGTCGAACCCACAGGCCTCCCATTTTACCCCTCCATAGAAACTTATCACTGAATATGGCATATTGTGATATGTTGTTAATTGTGGCAGATAGTTGGGATACGTTGCTAACTATGATAGATAGTTGATATTTGCCACCATTTTTGGTGGAACTTATTCCAAGTTTGGAGGACTGGGGTTGGCACCAACCAACCCTTTACTATTTTTAAAATTTGGTTGTTGGACATCATTGGGAATTTACCCGCTGTCATGTGGAAGCCCATGATTGGGCCATGTGGTGTCCATTCATTGGACCACGTCACCTCATTACATGGATAACCAAGTCACCTCTACCATGTCAAACTTCCAGGTGGATGTACGGTCTGTCATGTGGTTGTACAAACTCCCATGTGGCACCTTCCCATTGGTCCACAGATTTGACCATAAAATTCCAAAAATGAGTGACACATGGCAGCCTTTGATGCTGCCACATCACCATGCTAACATGATAATGACATGTTTCACCCTTTGTCTATGACACGTACATTGTATGGATGATTATGTCATCTATATTGATGTTGACGTCAACAGTACAGATGTTGACTTATCCCTGCTAACTAGGCTAGGTTGACCAAAACTTTGACTGCAAATATCTTTTGATTCGTAACTTCGTTTGACGAGTCATTTACGCCGTTGGAAATATTGCAACATGCTCTTCACAATGAGGCCAATTTCACTAAGTTTTGAGGACTCTAAATGTTTTCCCTTTCTCTATCTGTTGAGGTCATTCTAATCTTCCAAGGTTGCTTCTGCGAATTCTGAGTTATCCTTAGTCTTCTCTGGATATTTTTTGGATCATGCCTCCCCACTGAGAGATTTTTGGACCACCAAAATCTTCCATCAATCAAAAGATAAGTGAGGGAAGATTTCCCTCACCTTGTACTTCTTAATCCACTTTTCCTTTCTTGGATTTTTTCCCTTTAATCCCACTCGAAGATAATCAACATCACCCTTCCGCGAAGTCCTCGTCCTTCTGTCCAGGATGATATCTTCCTTCAAATCGTCCAAGTACTCAGAAGAAAAATCATCAACTGAAGGTATTGAAAGTTCCTCACCATGATGTGTGATCGTGGGAGGCTCAAAACATTTCAAGTTTTCTATATTTACAACTGAGTAAATCTACATATAAGATAGAAGATCTAGAAGAAAAGCATTGGTACCTCTTTTCTCCAAAGTAGTGAAGGGTCCATATTAGAGGGGCTTGAGTTTCTTTCCTTCACCATTCAATCTCTCCTTTCTTATGTGAAGCCATACCTGGTCTCCAACTTGTTACTAATTAATAACCCTGTGTTTGTCATGTTGATCTTTATATTGTGCTTGATTTTTCTCCAATTGTTCCCTGACTTCTTGGTGTACCTGTTGGATCCTTTGAATGAACTTGTAGGCTTGGTCTTAATTTATTTCTTCATTTGAATTGACATCTCTCCCATATATCAAGTCCAAAAGGACCTTAGGAAAATACCCAAAGCATGTCTCTAATGGAGAAAACTAAGTGGAGGAATGTAAGGCTCGATTGTAATCATGTTGTACATAGGGTATTTGTTCATCCCATAACTTGGGATGCTTGTTGCAGTAGCCTCGAAAAAAATTTCCACTATTTGGTTAACAACCTTTGTCTATCCATCGGTCTTTGGATGGAAATAAGTGCTCCTATTCAACTTGGTGTCCATCATTCTCCACAATATTGTCCAAAAATCCCTAAGGAATCGAGTATCTCGATCCAATATAGTGGATGTGGGCAACCCAAAGTGAACCCAAACATACTGAAAGAAGAGATTAGCAGTCTACTCACTAGTGATTTGATTTTTACATGGCATCAAGATACACATCTTGTTGAACCTATCCACTACAACATACAAATAGTCACGACCCCTTTTCAACATTGGTAAACCCCATACAAAATACATGGAGATACTTTCCCATGGATGGGATGGAACAAGAAGTGGTGAGTATAGCCC